>OY282589.1:24497561-24738199 GCA_958298965.1 Chrysolina haemoptera
CAGACCATCCAAGATTATTCAGATTAGGTCATCTAAACAACGGGAGTTTTGAAAACTATCCTATGGATTTTCGGGGGTAATACCACTAGTGGTCGCAATACTATCGATAATTCTGTCAGAAATCTACGAGATCAAATCAAAAGCAATTTGATCGAGTTAAAGATTTCTGACAGAATTATCGATTGTATTGTGAGCACGAGTCGTATTTATTGAGATAATTTCACGAACCAACCAAGTTATTATTTGAAATTTGATCGAGTAAACAAAGTGAATTCTTCAATAGTTGCAACTAATGAATAATAAACATGAAGTCTGTCAACCTGACGTTTATGTCATATTAGATTACAAGATGTATCATTGCTGGTTATATTTGTGGTTGACTTGACGACGTGGTCTTTCCGGATCGGATAGAAAGGAAGCGAAAGGAAGCGTGTACTTTCGCGAAATCCCATTCTGATTGGTCCTCATATCGCAGGAGACGCGACTTTCATATATTGAGTGAAATTGTCGTAACGAATACAGTTCTAGATAGAAAACTTTAAACGATTTCGAGGTCACAATAGATCTAAAAAAAGTCGAGTTTAGAGGCTTGGAGCACGGAATCCCCAAACTATTCTAATATACAACCACACCATTATGGTTTCAGTTACCAAAAGATGGATTTGCATGTGGTAGTTTCCATAGCATGTATTGTACAACAAAGAAGTCAAAGTCATCAAAACCTACAATATTTCTGTGACGGAAAAAAGTTTGACATTTTATCTCTGTTGACAGATACTAAAATATGACTTTTCATGAAATTACTTTTTTCCCCGGGAAAGGTAAAGGTAGACAAAATCTGATCTCGCATCATCGTTTTTGATTTTATTAGCTCTCGGTTTTTTGTCTAAAATATAATACTTTTTATGTGTGTGTGTCGTCATCGACTGCTATGGTCATTAGCCACGTGTTCTGGATAGGCCTTGTGAATAACTCCATACACCACCTTAGAAGCAGCACTGTTAATAATTAACGCAACAGTGAATCGTAGAGAATTGTTCCCAGCTGGCAACAAGATCCAATCATTCAGACTTTCACATCTACAAATGGATAAGCGTTATCCCGGCTGGTAACCGAGCCAGCGACATTTCGATCACTAGTCGGGCGCCTAACCACTGCGCCAATCCCCGTCTCTTTTTTCCCTTGTATAATACACAACTATTATCTTAACGTTGAGCCTTTTTATATTTGAGTAGTGAAAAAACTTACAATTGAACTGTGCTGATGTGAGTCCTCCGACTACATCCACATTCACAAGTTCGACTGTAAGTTTTTTCATTACCCAGTTTCATCTCACCTCCACTGTATGTCATGGATCGCCTCCGTTGGGACTTCTTATATTTGTTCTTTATGTCCTATCGGAAATTTCTCGATAGGGAAACGTTTTTTTGGGACACCCGCAAACTACTCCATTTTGAATATTTTTATTGAATGATTCTGAAAAAATCGACTGTGAAGGGTCAACATTATAACTGAGTAGGTACCTGGGAAGTTATTTATTTGTAAACAGTATGCACACAAAATCAGAAAAATTATATTCAAATTTTGAATGATTTGGATGTCTGACATGGACCAAATACAGCTCTAATGGAACACCGAATTGATATATCCAAGTCTCCTTCACCAAGACATAGGCGACGCGACGGTGGGCACTGGCTTCTGCCAACTTACTGAAGTAGTTTTTCACCACAAGGATGTATTCATTTCCGTGGTGAGATTCCGGAAACGGGCCAGTGACATCTATGGGTCAGGGTTGTACTGACGCATTGGGGCCTTAGGTCCTGTTGGAAGTTCATTTTTGTCAGCACATATTCAGCACACTTTCTGCACCGGTCCTTGACAGCTTGGCAATTGGTCCAGTAAAACCATTGCCGTTTGGATAGTCTTCTTTACTTTCATTATGTCCACCGAAGACCCCGATATGGATTTTATTTTTCGGAAAACTTGCTACGCATTTGTCAATTTCACCACAAGCGTCTTATCTCTCTTTTCCCAGGGAACACATATCTTTTCTTATGCCATCTTCATTAGTAGCAGCTCCTTCCTCTACCGTTCGGGCTCTTTTCTGACTTGTACGGTTGTTTCGCAGCCTCAAATTCCAAAACGCGTGCCAATGCATTTACAAGATGTTACAAGATGTAAAATCCATTCATACAAGAATGCCTGAACCGCTAATCGTTCCATCACATTTGCCGGCGTGGCTGGATATACAAGACGAACTGAACATGGAATGTATTCTTCGAATTCCAAATTCCTGGCAGCGTTTTTTCAGCTCCAATGGGTTTGTCAATATAGTAGTTCTAGATGCTAGATGTTTTATCAGCTGTTCGTAGTCCTCCTGCTTTTGGGCGGTGAGAGTTTGTAAAATACTCGTTGTTTCTCCATCCGATGCTAGAATTGATGATATAGCTTTATATCGATCGGAGAGCTCCGACCTTCCCACTTTTAGAAAAAAGTTGTGAAAAACTACGAAAATCGTCGAGTAATTTTCGTAGCTTCACCTGTTTGTATGTATCCACATCATCCAAATCCAGTTAAACGCTTTGATATTTAAATGCGGTGAAAAAATAAAAATTAAGTGAATCAAACCTATCTACATTATTGTAATAAATGATAACAGATTCACTCTAAAATAATGTATTTGGCAATAAAAACAGAATACACTGATTATAATTACTTCAACACTATTGGTAACTAATTCATATCATAATTACTGGACATGGATTATTCTATTATTTATCTTCAATATGCAATGCGAATTTTCGACTTCCAATGCTTGACTTCCGCTTGACGCGGCTAAACGCAGCGTTATATAGTCGGAGGAAACCTTCCCCAGATTTTTCTACATTCTTATATCCGCTATCTTCGAGTCGCTGTTAGAGATTCAGCAGGGCCGTTAGCTGAGGGAGTCGATGATTCATACCGATTGGAATATGTTTACCGCTGTATAGACCGAGGAGTTCGCGTGAGCGGTGATGTCAGCCTGCTTACAAGCGGATGCATTCTGGTTGATTCCATTGTTTCTTCGGATACGACAGATATATTTCATAATAAAATTTAATATGATACAAAAGCTTGTCGCGGGAATACATTTTAATATAGGAATTTTAAATTCATAAAAAATCTCCTCAATATAAAATCGCTTTTCAGTTTCAGGAAATATGTTATAACGTGTATAATGTCAAACACGCATTTATACAGGATGACCCAGGGTTAAACCGCCAAACGTTCAGTATCGGTTTTTTAGGTGAAAATAAGATGTTTTCTTCATATGAGCATGTGTCCCAACTTGGTGTCAAAGTTTTAAGTAAAAATCAGTTTTATTCATAACTCAAAAATTGGTTGATTGGCTGATTTTGATAAAATTTGGCATGCTTATTTATGGTGATGAAAGGTTTATTTTATTGTACTTAGAATTTAAAAAAAGCATTTTTTTTAACTTTGACACCCTGTATATTAAAAACGAAGAAAATTGAGACACATGCTTATATGAAGAAAACATCTTATTTTCACTCAAAAAATCTATACTGAACGTTTGGCGGTTTAACCCTGGGTCACTCTGTATAATATTTTTCTTCGATTTTATGTACACACCTACTCAGCACTTATTCCCGGTGTACTCCGTGAAAATATTTGTCCTTCTCATTATTGCATGAAGAAGTCTTTGTTGGTACTGTGGATTTTTCTTACAGTTGAAATAGCAAATGCACTACTTGTTTCTTCAGGTCGCTTCGGAGCTCATATAGTGGTGGTATTCAATATATGAGCATTGTACTTCTGCCAGTATCACTGACTCTCAAGTTATTTCCACTTTTTTAACTATTTCAACTTTCAAACTTAAATTTTCAGACTTACCCAAGTTTATCAACTTTTAAACTTTTTTTAACTCATTCAGTTTGATATTATTTCTATTCTATTCCATTTTATTATGCAATTTTTCAACTTTACGAAGTTATTGAATATTAGTCCAAGATCCCAGGTTCCCCAAACCAAGGGAGGATCTATAGAGGTGTAATTGGGGTAATTACCCCACCTCGACCCATACGGACTCGATTCATAATAAAAAATACTACAATAATTCAAAAATTATCTTTATTTTCGATTAAATATATGTTTTACCCCCCAGAAATATGCTTTACGCCCCTCCCTCCAGAAAATTCGCCTGGATCCGCCCTTGCCCCAGACGTAACTTATTTTCTTAAGGACAAAATGTGAGGAATAAGGTTGTATTTTTATGTACTTTCAACAACATACAACGGTGGATTTTTTTTGTATCTGGGGGATGTTTGTCCCCTACGATTTGTTTGGCGGATCACATATAGTTTTGAAATAGGCCCAAAAAAACATATATGAATATTAAGCGTTAGAATATAAGCAAAGTTAAATTATTTTTTGAGCTTTCTGGCAGTTTTGAATATTATTTTGTAATAATATTCTACAAAACATATACAAAATTAAATTAGAGTTTAAGTGAATTGCGCCCCATTTTGACTTACCTTCCTCACCTCGTATCTGTGGATTAGCCGTCTACCCAACTCATGCATGCGTTGAAAGTAAATAGGAATACTACCTTATTTCTCACATTTTGTCCTTTAGAAAATAAGTTACGTTTGGGGGCCCTGGAATTTTCGACTATTAGTTTTGATGCAGACCAGACAAGCCCAAAATTCATATGTCAACAAAATCAAGACGAATATTGGAAAGAAATCAATTTATTTCGATGGTGTGAAATTTTACAATGAACTTCCAAATTATTTAAAAACTTATGGTAAATTGCGATTCAAGAATAACCTAAAAAATCCTCTCCTTTCAATTCATCCCAATTCTGATTTCATTATATTTAAATTAATTTTTAATATTGTTACTTATATTATGTGAAATTTAATAATTAACGTGTGCAAATCCATTATACCTGAACACCTTTACCCCCACCCCAAGAAAAAAAATTAAAAGACTACCCCCCCCAAGAAAATAATTAGCGAGCCCTTGTAACGAAATAATTTTATCACAGTTTTCGCAAGCAGAGGCGTAGGGTTGTTAACTAAAATAACGTGCTCATTTATCAATGTTCGAGGAATATTTGGTAAGAATTTTTTTTCAATTCGAACAGTAGCTATTCATGATACAAGTTCTTAAAGTAGGACTTTTTTGTATGAGCGTGAAGTTTGTTGAATGAGGCGCAGCCGAGTTTAGTGTATTGAGCCAAGTGAATAAAATGTAGTAAATGCTGTTACTAGGGAATTTGTAAGTAAACACTTATGATGGAGAGAATAAAATCAAGCATGTACTTCGACTTGTAGTAGTGACTCAGTTTATGAAGTAAAACCTTAGTTTTTCCAAGTATTCCCATAAAATTGTGTGAATAATGCAGAGTTAGTACTTGATGTTGTTAGTTAATACTCGATAATTTGTAAGGTAGGTGCACAGTAGACTTACGGTTGAAAATGGCAGCTTTCATGCATGTACGTGCGGGTAAAACATATCGAACAAGAAGGGGCGTTAGCCCTAGGCAGTCGACATGCTTGTTAAGGTTTGATTAAGACAGTATAGATTTCTTATGTAACGAGTTTCTGCCAGAAGATAATGAACGCAGAGGCGGAGCACTGTCGGTAAGGAAAAAAATGGAGATATTTCTTCGCTATCTGGGCGATCCAGGCTTTCAGAGCGGAGTAGCTGAAGATTATGGGATTCATCGCACGACAGCCTGCAAAACGATTGGTTGGGTTCTTAATAAAGTATGCCAAAAGGCAGATAACTGGATTAGATTTCCAACAACTGTCATTGAACTAAATGAGGCGAAAGCGAAATGGCAATCACGTTGGACAATTCCTACTGTGATCGGTGCGTTGGATTGCACTCATGTAAAAATAAAGAGGCCAGGAAGATATGCTGACGAGTACGTAAATCGCAAAGGCTACACAAGTATAAATGTACAAGCTACCTGTGATGCCAGCGAAAAATTTACAAGTTCAGATGCACAGTGGCCAGGAAGTTTGCACGACGGGAGGATTTGGAGGCAAAGTACAGTAAATCAAGTATTATCACAGTTCAATGGATCATTTTGTCTCCTGGGTAATTCTGGATATGGAATATCTCCATGGCTGTTGACTCCATTTAAACCTGCAAGAAATATACAAAAGGAAATGTTTAACAGACTACATTCTCGGGAAAGGGTGTTAATAGAAAGACTATTCGGACAACTCAAAATGCGATTTCCTATACTCAGCAATACTGTCCGAGTATCAAGTGTGAAGAAAATAATATTGTGTTGCGCAATACTGCATAATATCGCAAAATATTTGAACGATGACTGGGAGCTAGAAGGAGCCGTTGCAGATGATTTGGAGGACGATTACATGTCTGACGACGAGGAAGATGCTGAGGGGAACCGTTTGCGGAGTAGAGGAGTACGAAAACGCGAGGATATTATTACACTATTAAATTTGTAATATTTTTTGTTTGCCGAAGTAAATATACTTCTCACACGAATACGTTTATTTATGAGACCTGACTACATAACAACAATATAATTATTTGTCAAACTGTAAATATTACCCGAGCTCTGTAAAAATGTTCTGTTCGGGAACTGGCGCTTCCCCATTTCCATCACGAGCTACACGCTGTTTCAATAGTTCAATGATTAACTTGTCTTTTTCCTGTTGCAACCTTGCTGCTGCCAATTGTTCTAACAGTACAAGGCGTTGCAATTCAGGAGTTGTAAGTTTACAGGTTTCCTCTGTTTCTTTCTCTAGACGACGTTTTCGTCGTTGTTCAACGTCAACTTCTTTACGGGGCGCATTTATGGTCCCTGTTGACGTTACATCCGATTGAACGGGCGTATTTCGGATTCCTACACGCGATGCATGTGATACATTGTCCACTGACACTCCAGCTGTAACGCCTCCAGAAACTTTTGCAAAAACTGGATTCTCTTCAAACTTTACGATATCCAGAAATTCTCTTTCCCATGTCTTCAATTTCATTGGTTTATTACCTGTCGCGTTTGTATCAGTTTTCTTTTCAATATTCGTCTTCAGGTTGTTCAGGAGTTTTTTTAGTTGTGCTAATGTTACTACTTGGCCAATGCCTTTACTGTACTCATCTTTTATTTCATTCCAGGCTTGCTCTTTCGCTGCCACCATTTTCGGCACCATAGATTTATTTAATATCACTCGGTGGTTTTTTATTAAACTCACAAAGAGCATCCTACTTTGGGTGTTACTCGTCTCATTTTTACAGCTTTTATATTCATCTTTATTACTTTCTTCTTCACTGCTCGACATGGTAGCACGACTGATAAATATGTTCACTGAAGTAATTTTCTGTACAAGAAGACAGTGTCGTGTTTACATTTTTTTGCCGACGAAAGGCATCCGTAGGTCAGCACTGGTGTCACCAAGCAAATACTCAATTTTACCGTTTTTAAGTAAATACTTGCTAGTAATTACTTCTGCTTTTCCAGCAAATACTACCTAGTCAAAGTAAACGATTATTCTCTCTACATTAAGTGTTTACTTTCCTAAATAGTACATACTTTCCAGTGTTTACTACTTTTTATTCACTTGGCTCATTGAACTGGTAACGGAACGGCGAACGCAAACGGCAACGGCGAACGGAACGTCAAGTTTATGAATTTACCTTTAATGCAAGTTTTTCAAGAGTGCGATATCCATCCAACTTATATTTTCTGGCGACAATTTAATTCATGTATAAATAATCGCACATGCCACAGTGCAATTGTCACTTAGAGAGCGGCAAAAGTTAGCTTTAACTTTTACAGCGACAAATACACTAGTGGTTTTTTCACTTAATCATTTGTTTATCAATTATCGTGGTGTTGGTTGCCAAAATGAACAGTTTGACATTGATGTTTCTGAATTTCTTATTCATTAAATTGTCCTGCCGAATTACACTCGAGGTTTGTATTGATATCGGGTAAATTTGTGTTGTTCAAATTCTAAACCGTTTCCTTTAGCAACGTGTGCAATTGCAAGTGAAAAAAACTCTATAAATATTTTTCAAATGTATTTTTTACTATTGACAGTATTTTTTGCTGTGTTTTCTTCAATAATTCGGTCTCGTGTTTTTAATAGTTGACAGTAGTTATTCTCGTCGAATTGCTAGGAAACAGTTTCTCATTAAGTAACCCAACGATGCACGAATCTTTATTACTATAGAAATCTCACGACTGGACGAAGTCCACGAGTGGGATTTCTTAATAGCAACGAAGACGAGTGCTAATTATTACCATGAATCTAATTCGGCTTGATTCGGCATTCATTTAAACAAAGGAACCAAGCAAACAACGCGAAAAAATTATCGGGGGTAGTACCACAAGAGCTGGATATTTTTTGTGGTTATTTTCGAATACTTACTTTCATTGGCAATTTAACGAGAGCTGTTCTGACAAAATCACGAGACCGTAGCTATATGAAAGTAAGTATGAGAAAACCACCGTAAAAAATATCCCGCTAGATCTGAGCTCGCATGGTATTTGGTAAGACAATCCCATGAATAGTACATTCAATTCAACTAAACTTCATTAAACAAACTAAAAGAACAATAAGTAGAAGAATAATGTTCAGGAAGAACCAAATACAAATCTCGGCAAACTTACTGGAATATTATTTGATGTTTAATTCTGCTTTTGACAATTAAAATTGTCAAACTGATGCGACGCGCAATGCTTGATGAACGAACAGTAAATGCTAGCGTTACTATGGTAACGTAATTTATCCGATATTTTTATCCACTTGCATTTCTGTTCCTTCCTATTTAGCCGATAGCAAACTACGATTTTTGTACTCGCAAATGGGAATTATTATACATGAGTGGGATTGTCGTATGTTCACTAATTTCCGCAGTAGAAGATAACCGAAAACGAGACATTTCTATTTTTAGTTATGTCAAACTTGATACTTTTCTTTGTTTGTTTACGTAAATATCCGCGTGTTTACCTAAATTATCGTGTTTACTTGAATATCCTCTCATATTGCATGTCATGTGACTTCAACCACGTAATTTCATAGGTGCAGCTATGTGTGAATGAAATAGTCGTTGAATATGTCCCACTTCATAGTATTTTCAGTAGTATTAAATACCATGAGAGCATCGAAAATATTGGATTATACTTCAGGTCAGGTAAGTATAATCGATTATTTTCGTTTGCTCGAGTGGTATTCGTTACGATTATGTATCGAATAAACTTGATCATTCTTTCTTTAACGTTAACTGACAACATTCATAGTCCGCAATATACCAGCAAGTTGTAACTTTGTATACTGTTTAAGTATGCCGAGTCCGACAAGATTTCGCAGAGGGGAAACCTTGACAGTGGTAAGTTTTCCTTTGGCTTTCTGAAAAACATGTCAATTTCGCATTTATATGTAAGGTAATAACCAACATTTAGTTTTTAAGTTAAAGTGATAGATATTTACTAGAAGTAATCTAAAAAAAAATTGTCCGACAAAAAGTTTCGGTACTTACAGTTTACGTGTCGATTTCACGACTTGTAAGATGTCGATTTGACGACAACAATGTTGGTGATAACCAGCTGTCAGACAAAAGAGGCAATTGAAAAAATAATATAATACTTATCGGAAGTATCGATTGTCCGACAAAAATATTGGACTGTTATGCCTGTCTGTCCGACAAAAAATATTGAAATTTTATAATTTCAATATTTCTCGCGATAGTTTTAAAAATTTTAAATTATATAAAAATATAATGTTGGTTCACAGTTTATTTCTTAACAAGAAAGATAATTAAATATAAATTTTAATAAAAAATAAAAAAAATCATTAATCATCATCTTCAGTAGATTCTTCGCTCGCACTGAAAGAATCACTTTCATCGCTTGTCTCGGATTCTGATGCACTGGCAGAGTGAACGTCATCTACACCTATATTCAGATCGCATATACATTGTGTTCGATAAAAATTTAAATTTTTGACAATTTAACCACATAGTCAAATCATTTTTTTTACTTTTTCATATTTCCGTTTTGACGAATCGCGATTTACAAATGAGCATAAAAAACACTCCATTATTACGAAATAATTCCATGAGACATACACGAGAATGTTTGTTTATTAGAAACATTCGCATTTTATTTTACCATTTAGTGCGCCTTCTCGACAACAACTGGCATACCATTTCATCTCTTATGTATTCCCGCACGTGCGAATTTCATTGCGATTTCAAAAGAATAAAGAGCCTGTATATGTTTACATGCCTAAATGTCTGTGTTTTTGTATAGCTCGCTGGTTTTGGTTAGTGTTAAAACACAAAGAGTAAAATTTTGATTTTTTTAGCAGTTTTTCAACAAAGTTACCAACTTAATTGCCGGACAAGTATATCACTGTCATATATATTTTATTTCTTTGAAATAAGTCAAGACAACATTGCTGGTTATCACCAACATTGTTGTCGTCAAATCGACATCTTTGGAGCATCGGACTGCTGAAAATCCTTATTAATTTTGTCGGACAATGGTGCCATTGAAAATCTCATTCAATTATTGTATGCTCCTATAAAACTCAGATTGCTGCCTGTCTCCAACTTACAAGTCGTGAAATCGACACGTTTAGAGTGATGGGCAAGCTGGAAGTACCGAAACTTTTTGTCGGACAATTTTTTTTCAGATTGCTTCTAGTGAATATCTTTCACTGTAACTTAAAAACTAAATGCTGGTCATTACCTTACATATAAATGCGAAATTGACATGTTTTTCAGAAAGCCAAAGAAAAACTTAAAACTGTCAAGGGGTGGTAAGAATAAAACCTAGCAAAAGCTTTTACTATAGGTTTGTCTCTCTCATTAATTAACAAAATAGATAGATCTGTTTCAAGAAATCTAAGTAAAAGCAATTGCTTATGGTTTATTCATTAGACCCAAGGTTTCCTCCATAGAAATTATAATACCTATATATACTTACTCTAGAATGCCAATCCCCTCTTCGTGGGACACTGAGAAGTGTTGTAAAATTCCAAATGTTTTCATCAATGCGCATGCCCATAACCAGTCTCCTAGCTCTGCAGCGTTGACAAATTTCAGAAAATTTTATCTTTGTAGTCTAGATTCTGTCGAAACATTACTGTGAAGCCTACCCAAATTCCCGTTGAATTGTGGGATCGTGCAACAGTGCTAACAGTTTTCAATTGCCACAGAGGGAGGCAGGTAGTTTGCCAGAGCCGGTTTGGGTAAGTTTGGTGGTTTAGGCGATTTGTGTTCATTGTGAAATTAACCATTAACGTTATTGTGTTTATTTAGATGTGCTTTTCTTATTACTGTTGTTTACTTCAATTATTCATCGGTAGTGTGTATGTTATTGGTTTTCGGGTTTTTCTGTGGTGAAATTTTAATTTTGACAATATTGACGTGCTTGGTTCTATGGTGTAGAAATAAAGGAAATATTCCTGGAATCCATTATTTTTAATAAGTACCTACATGAATATGAATTGTTGATGGCAAATCTAATAAATAACATGAATAGAGTAGAAATAACTCCCATCTTTGATAAAACTGAGAATATTAATCCTTTCTTTACGTTTGGCTTATATAAATCATTTTAAGCTTTACGAGAGCAAGGCATGACATTTGGATGAGAGCATTGGGAAGAGATCCTACCGTGGAGCATCTGACTGAAAAAAATGTCATTTGCAGCAAACATTTTTCTTCAAACGATGTATATATGAAGGGTAGTCGAATGTTATTGAAACGAAATGCAGTTCCAAGTCTTTTTTTACGAAAAAATTATGAAGTTCCCACCCAGTTTCTTATTTCTTATATTGAGTCACTCAGCTCTATAAACAATCCATTTATTATTACTCTTCATTTTGTTTTATTTCTCATTTTATTTCACTTGCTGTATTAACTCACCGAAAACGAATGTATTGGGTATAACCCTTAAAATGTAGACCAACAGTCGACACGTGCTTCAGACTGTTGGTCATCATCAGTCAGCCAAGTGCAAAGATGTGCATATTGCTTAACTGAACCTTTAGTTTAATTAATATAATTATGTTGCATGTTGTATCCTATTTTCAGTTCAGATTCCAATTTAATATTTTGAAAATAGGACTGGGATATTTCTGGATGAATCATTCATCTTATGGCTTGCCTCACCAGTTGTGTTCCGCAGGATCAGTTCTAGCACCAACACTTCCTTCTTCACATCAATGATTTGTTGTGAGCTACCTCATGTCCAGTAATCAGCTTTGCAGATGATATTACTCTGCATACCTCTTTCTCTTCCAAAGCTCCGATATCAGCCAGTGAATGCAGAACGGGGAAAAATCGTGAATGAAATAAATACGCACTTGGCAATAATTCTAGAATGGTGATCCAACAACTTCACTCACAAGCTAGCTCACTCCTCTAGAACATCGCAGAAAGGTTGGCGATCTGTCTGTGTTTTATAGATATTTCCATGGACGATGCTCTTCCGAAATATTATCAATCGTTCCACCGTTAGCGGTCCCTTTGAGACTGATCCGCCGAGCTCCAGTCCTCAGCACATCCATATGTCGTCACTTTGGAGATATGCCGAACATCTGTTTCCCAGAATATCAATTCCTACCTACCTTCCTTTGGTTCTCACGATGTTCTCTGAACAATACAGGATGTTTCTTTCCGTGGGAATCAGAACATAGGTATATTTCAGAAACGCCACCAATAGTTACCTACTCAAGATATATTTTATTCGATGAATTTCTCGGATATAATCAGTTTCACAACATAGGTATGCCCACCAAAACTTTTCGTGTCTCATAGACTGCCCTGACACCAACGTATTATCAAATCGATTTTACTCAATATCATGAATCATTTAAAAATCTCACTGAAACCCACCCTGGTATGAATGAAACTGGTCCTGATCATACGCACTAAATGATGCATCGAACTTTTTACAACACTTTCGTCCCATTGAATTGGCATTCTAGAGTAAGTATATAATAATATATTATAATTTCTATGGTTTCCTCTCTGCGAAATCTTGGCGGACTCTGCATACTTACACAGCATACAAAGTTACAACTTGCTGGTTATCACTTAAGATTTTGTACGACTATCACAATGATGAGTTGTAGGTATAATCGCTGTAATTGATTGAAAATGTCCCGCTTCATTTAATATATGATGAAAATATTCGGAATATTTGAAGAGTATTTATTAATTGTGAATGTTCTATAAAATTAACTTGAACGAAAATCCCTATGTTACGCCACGGTATCGATGCAATCGTTGCAGTGTATCCACATGCACAAAAACTTATGTAACCTCTGCTGCGAATCCAATAAATACGAATTCCGAACGCCTCGCAGGCGGTTGTTGCAGCAGGGCTCCGAGGCCGTGGAACGGGAGAGGCAGCTGAAGGAAGCCGAACGACTGTATCTCAACCTCCGAAAAGTTCTATCGGAACAACCCGGGCCTGGGATCCAGGAAGAACTCTCGAAAACGCAGCGGGCGTTGAAACTTCGCGGGAATAAGCTGAAGGTGAGTGTTTTTATCATTTGTTCTAATTCTGTTTTATTTTTGATTCATAGTAGGTAACTCATTAATATATTTTTTCTACAACCGAGCTTTGGGCTTCAACTAGAATTTTAAATCATATCTATCTTATAGAACAATCAGCACCAAATGTTGAAACAAATAAGCTTTTCATCGATAAAGGAGTTCCTCAGGGTTCTGTTTAAGGTACAATATTATATTTATTATATATTCAAAATACTTCCAGGGTGGGTTTAGAAGGTAAATACGCCATTTATGCAGTTGATACAGTATTTTTATATGAGAACTCTAATCCTTTAATTTTAGTAACCATGATCAACAAAGATATGAAAAGTGGCTTTCTTCTAATCCTTTCTCATTAAATACAAATAAATATGAATAGATAATTTTTTAACAAAAAAAAAAAAAAAAAACTTATTCTCAACTTGAAAATCAAAAATGATGTTTTTAAAAAAAACTCTACATATTAAGTATCTAGGGATATAGAAAATGGAACTGGGACAAACATATTGAAGCGCTTATGAAAAAAATTCTTCCCTAATTGGAGCCCTGAGATGTCCCAAACTCAATCCAAAAATTTCAGATATGATTCTACATTCTCAAATAATAAGTAGAATTACCTCTCATAAATATTTGGGAAACATGTTTTGAAAATAATTTCAACAAAATTTCCAATTTATATAAAAAAGCCTTGAAAGTCTTGTATCGTCTTCCATATGACCAACAGTTCAACATATAATTACAGATAAATTTTCGTTATAAGAACTCTATACAATAGAAACTTTCAAAATGTCCTTCAATATTCTGAATAAAAAAGTTAAATCAAACTTCATATTAACTAGAAATTCTGAAACACATAGTTATCATACTAGACAACATAACTTGTTCCATATTGATCCTGCTAACACAATTTTTGGACAAAAAAGATTCACACATTCAGCTCTGTCAAATTTTAATAGATTACAATAGATAAATTTAAAAAAACATATGCTTGCACAAAGGAATAAACCTAATTAATGTTTATTTTCAGTACATGATATATATTCAAGGCCTTCTCTATTTTGAAATTACCATCGACTGTTCTTTGTATATCTGTATTTCTTAATTTTATTTATTTTTCATTAGTTAACTGTTTTTGTTTCAATTTTTTACTTTAAATTATCTAGTTAAAATTTACAGATTGAAATGTTCATAAATAGTCTTCATACCCGATTCACGTATGAAATATTATTTTACTTTTGAATAATTTTATTCTCCTTATATTTTGATATATTATGTATTGATAAACTTATTAATACATTTGTTAATTTTATATTACGATAAATAGAGCGAAAAATGAAGCAAATTTTCAAACTTTAGTTATAGAAAGCATCTAAGAAATAGTTATTATGATTATGAACTCTCATTTGCTAAACTTTTCATTATACTAAAGTAGTAGAAATGTATATTCAGTAAATAATTCACATTATCTAAAAATTACTTTAATGCCCAAATAATCGCGTTAAATAAAATATATTGTTCGTGTGGAAAAATATCGCTGAAATGCAAAAAACCTAAAAAAACTACTTTTTCATAATCCATTTTCCAGTAATCTTTAGAATTTCTCATTATTTTATTATATAATATCATTTATATTCAATTATTTGTTATAATGATTTTTAAATTACCGAATACGTAAAATCTTATAAAAATAAAGGCTATTTATACAGATTAAAAAAATATAGACAAACTTTAAATAATGTACACGTTACTTTTTGAAAATTGAAATATAAAATTGTTTTTACTCATAAAACTTTTCCTATAATAAATTGAATTTTGCATAACTCTTATTTATACTAACTACAAATAATCTGCTGCGTCGTCGTGCTCGAAAAATCGCGCTTGTTTGAAATACCTCTTTATCCACTCATACTTTAATATACTATCCATCTTCAAACCATCCACCACACACATTCTCCATCACTTTGTTTCAGCCGTTTATTTCTTTTTCAATAAAAATTACTTTTTTTGAAAATTCGGTCTTCTGTACTAAACTAAACAAGAAATATTGTGCTTTTTCATTTTGCAAATTAGGAAGTTTTATTTACATTCTTAAGAATCATTAAAAATAATATATTAAAGTATGAGTGGATAAGAATGTCTTCCAAACACGCAAGATTTTTTGAGCACGACGGCGCACCCGAAGTGCTCGAAATAGAGCAAGTGTTTGAAAGATCAGTTATCCACGAATACTTTACGTTATTTTTTTCAAATTGGTGCACTTTGAAATCATAAATACTGGTTTCATTATAACAAATAATGGAAATAAAAACAGTATTTATACCTTTCGTTAACGTTTTTTTTACCTGAAATTAAATTACTTTAAATGGGATGATACTGTTACATTAGTCTTGTAGGCGAATACATTAGCATAGCTCCTCTGAAAATAAGTAAAAAATGTCCACCCTGTAAAAACAGTACTGAATTTCTTCGGAGTTCCTGAAAGGGTGAACGGTAAACATTCTCCTCGAAAAAAAAAACGAAAAAAATTCCAGAAAAAAAAACGGAATAAAACCCCACGAAAAAAAAAACGGCACTAAAATGTCTACGTAAGGGTAATTCGTTTTTGTTAAATCAGACTAAATAATTACTCTTCGCAAAATGTATGTATTCAGTTTCCACGCACGCAAATATCTACGTTTTTTCAATTTTTTTTTTCGGGTTTATTTCCGTTTTTTTTTTCTAGATTCTCCTGTAACATACTGTTTGCAGATCGCAAATCTGCACCACTTCCAGCCACTCCTTCATTTCACTATTGGGATTAATGCAAATAATGATATTCGCACTTTTTTATTGAGCTGCAAATTCTCAAAAATACCCAAAATTCATGACTTATTCATACGATCGAGTTGGGCCAATGGAGACTTTCATTGGGGATGACTTCAGCAACAATATATCGAAAATCGAAATCGGAAACACATGGTAAATTTAATAATGTTATATATATAGTGCGATGAGTTGTTAGAAAAATACGTGAATTTATACTTATTTATGTATCAAGGGAGTTATGAGGGTATTAATTACAGAGGGCAGCAGATTGTTAAGTTGTCGGATAAGTAACTTGATAGGTAATTAATTTTATTTCATACTGAATGAAATGTAAAAACCAAATTTTGTTGGTTTTCAATTCTTTCCTTGCAATTCGGGAAATTATTTCAGTGGAAAATTCGACAATTGTCGATTTGTTTTTGTAAAAACAATAGAGGGAGTTAAATATTTATAACTGCTTAGTATAATTCCCAAGGGAGTTATGAACATGTTTATAGTTAGGGTAACAAAGGGTGTATTTGTTTATAATGTATTAGTATGAAATGATAGCTGTTATGTGATACAAGTTCCTTAAAATAGGACTTTTTTGTATGAGCGTGAAGTTTGTTGAATAAGCCGCAGCCGAGTTCAACAAACACGCGAGTACAAAAAAGCCTTTCAAGAAAGTGTATCATACAAAGTTTTTGCCAAATTGCCAAATTGTAGTAATGGTATCATTAATTTGAATGTTTTATGTTATGAATTGTCGTCGTATATTAAATGATGACTTCCGAGTTTGTTGTCGTTTCTGAGATATAAGCGGTCAAAGCTTATAAAACGTCGTAAAGAAAATAATAATTTACTTAACAAGTCCGGCTAGTAGGCGATTTCTGGAAGTCTGCGAGTCCAAAAAAACTGTTGTGGTGCGTACACTATTTTTCCGGCAACCGTGTAGAATGAAAAATCAATGAGACACATTTAGTCTAAGAGATGAAGAGAGGTCGACCTTCACCCATCTGTTAACCGGATGAAACATTATTTTTATGAAGTTTCATAAATAGACGAATACACCTATAAGGGCTTGCCTATTAAAATGTGGTCTAAACTGTATACAGTCAGTTTCAAAAATTCGCAACAAATGGAAAACTTCTTTATTGTCGATTTGTAAGAAAATTGTATTCATCATAAAAATTGGTGTATTGCGGAATACTCGTATTCGAGTTTTCAAAATTCTAAATTTCCACATGGTGTACAGGGAAGAACAAAAAGAGTAAACTACCCTGGCTGGGATTCCAAATTTGAATATTGTTTTCAATTCTAAACAACCTCCTTGAATGAACTTTTTGATAATGTTAAAAATAAGTGGTAGTTTACACCGGATCAAAATTACTACTTTTTGTTCTCCCCTGTACATTGTTTGGAAATTTTGACAACTCATATGCAAGTATTCTGCAATGCACCAATTTTTAGGAAGAATAAAAGTTTCTGACAAATCGATAATAAAAAAGTTTTCCATATGGTGCAAATTTTGGAAACTCACTTAATAGTCTGGATCACATTTTCCGAATAGGCCGGGAAGTGCTACTTTCTCAAAGAAAAAGAAAATTGTTTTGGAAGTCGAATTAAGGCAAATTCAGGAAGACAATGTATTCATCTGAACTCGTTAACATGTCCAATTATGATCTTATCAATGATATTGCATTGGGTGTATACGAGGCATAGTGAAAAAAAAAACTTTTTTTCTTTATTTTTTAGCACTATTCCAAAACCAACGAGTCATATTCTGGTAAGACATCATAGTTTCAGACTATTTTTTTTATTTTGTAACATACCTAATCCTATAAAACGTAGACTATTATTATATTTGAAAGTTTTTTCAAATTCACATGTTTCGCTTCTAAGGTATGCATTTTTAAAGTTTACGGTATTATTACGGTTTGAAGTCCTTATTTATAATTTGTTCTTCAGTTTCCGTGTATTGTTGAGTTCAATTTTGTTGATTTCGAAAATTGTTGTAATATGGAATTCAATTTATCAAAAGGTTCCATAGAGATTTGTTTAATCGATAGGTCCAACCCCATATATCGTAATATCGTACATTTTAAAAATGTATCTCTTAGAAGAAGGACATACAAAGTTGACGAAACTTTCGTATATAATAGTCAACATTTTCTATACAACCTGTATCTAACTTTCCATAGTTACGACAATCACGGTAAATCTAGATTGATCGATGATTTTAAAAAGTAATATTCCAAAGCTTAACGAGGTCTTACCTTTTAACGGGTGATTCCTAGCATTGGTTCAGTGCAATAAAGAATACATAAATACTTGCTATCATAAAAGAGTCTAAAGAGAAAATTACAATAATTGTTGAATGTATTTGAGAGAAATACATCTAAACAAAATAAAAACAACATTATTTTAGAAATGAAATGAGCAAAAAAACAAATTTAAAAAAACAGCCCTCAAGCTCTCTCGGTCACAAATGATTTTGTTTTTCATCCAGACTTTTAGGCATAACAAACATCGTGCAGACACAGTATTAAGGTGATTTCGATGTTTTCCTTCATTTAACGCAGCACGTGTAGTGGATACAATATCTTCAATAAAAACATTGTTTTATATTTTTTAGTTCATTTTGAAAATATTAAAAAAACGTGTTTTTTTAAAATCTCTTTTTATTCATATTTTTACTTTCAAGTCCGCACGTAGAAATATTCATCTGCGAGACTCTCGTACGAGACGCGAGACCTCATGCACGAGACTCCAGACGAGACCAATAAAAGTCTCGTATCGTCTTGTCCAAATATCATCTCGAGTCATGACTCGGAAACGAGACGAGATTATACGAGACTCTCGAAAACGAGACTTTCGTACGCACCACTAATCACATCAGTTTCCAAACATTCATATAATTTGTAACCAGAAAATGAAAAAAACTGGATATCCTGAAGCGTTGAATACAGAATGATGATTTCAACTTGTTTGGGACTGCATAGAAGCCCTAAAAGAGCTGGGCAGTCAGAACAGACTGACACTAGCCTGGGTACCAGCACACACAGGTTATAGAGACAATGAAGAGGCCGATACACTAGCCCGAGAAGGAGCAAGTAAGGCCCTGAATGTCCCAGAACCGTATTGCGGTATAGCAAAAGCTGTATTAAAAACAAACACCAAATCATGGATTCAACAGAAGTCTCAAGAATGGTGGAACAATGCACCAGGGATGAGACAGGCCAAAGAGTTTATCAAACAACCGCAGCCAACATTCACAGACTATCTACTAAGCCAGAAGAGGAACACTACTAGAATAGTAGTAGGACTTCTCACAGGGCACTGTAGGCTCAACAAACATATGAGTACAATAGGCCTGGCAGAAGAAATGCTATGCAGGTTCTGTCAGGAAGAAGAGGAAACATCAGTACACATACTATGCCACTGCGAGGGCTTGTCAAGGCAAAGGTTTCTAACGCTGGGAGAAGAAAAACCAAGGGCTCCCAGATTCATGGGAGTTCTAAAAACTAGCCTGTGGAGTCTCGTAAAGAAGACAGGGCTAGACAAAGAACTCTAAATGATCTCGAGGGCAAACACAATAGATCTGAAAAGGTCGTGGTGTAGAGGCTTGTAGCACGAAAGTCCCTAATATATAATCTATAATCTATGATGATTTCAATAACATATTTGTTTTCAAAATTTCCTGAAACCAATAAGTACACAAAATGTGCAATTGGGACAAGATACGTAATAATGTCGACTAATATAAAACCTTTTTTTAACTATCACAGTTGTTAATATCTGCTCAAAAAGATTTTTTTTTTGTTTTTAGTGTCTAGTTTCTGAACTCAACATGGCAGAACTGAAATCAACCGAGTACAAATCAGACCTGCAACGGGTAACTGAAGAACTGGCGGAACTGAAGAAGAAATATCTGTCAGAGAAAAAGGCAAACAGGAGTAAACGTATGATGTACAAATCCAGTCGAGAACTGAGCCAAGGGGATAATGGTGAGGTAAAATTCACCGGAGGCGGGTTCCGAATGTCCGTGCAGCAAATTTCTTCGAAGTAGCCAAAAACAAGACTCCAAATATAGTATTATTACTCTAGATTGTACATATTGTTAACTCCGTCATTGATCTCCTAAAATAAATTTTGTTATAAATTAATTGATTTTTTTTACTTATTACAACCCACACAACAAATTAATGACGATAGAGGTAGGTACCCTGCATAAAAATTTAGGAGAGTTTGTGGATGTCCCAAAGTCTTACAATTTTCAACAGGAGGATATCTAGAGAAAGTCCATCCATCAGTTGTAAGCTATTTCATATATATTATTACGTTCATGAGATTACTTTCATGCGGACGTATATAACTACTGCATAATAGGGGAGACTGGGGAGGGTTGATACATTTTTTACAAAATTGTTAATTAAAAAGTTGTTATTAACATTTACCAATCCATTTATGTCAGGGTGCAATTTCAGGGCTTCAATCAGGAATTAGGCAATATTAAATTACCAAAAATTTCAATTTCAACCTAAATAATACATTTTTGAAACTGTCTCAAAGTGTCTCAAACCTCCCCATACCTGGGAGGCTTGATACACCAAATGGGAGGTTTGATACAATAATAAATTAGGTACAAGTAATAATAAGAACGCAATATTTTATTATTTTAACACTAACTAATTGATACATAATTCGCAAGTAAACATTTTTATGTTACAATTGACACCTGCACAAGCTGAATGGCACCATTTTCGACATTGCTGGCAACGAATCCACTGTTCTCGAGGACGAGACGCTGAAAATAACGAATTGCAGTAGATGCAAGCTGCATCGTCATCTGCATCAGAAAATGGATCTTTTTCGTTTTCGTCTTCAGGATCCGAGTCATCAAGCACACGCAATTTTGTTTTTGCATTTCTATCCAAAACTTTTCTTTTGAGATGAGATTTACTACAACCTGCATTGTGTCGTTCGAAATGTTCACTTGTTCCTGTTTCACTAGTAATTTTTCGTTTAACCTGTTGCTTTTTTGTTTTTTTCCGTTTGTTTTCTTCCCTCATATTAAATTCGGCCTCAATGGCATCTTTTTCCGGGGTGTCGGTTAAGATTCTGGTCCGGCCAGGCTTTCTGCCACCTTTTTTCTTTCGTGGCAGTGCCTTGGGAAAAGGACGAACTTCTTCGGGGCTTTTAAATGAAGCAGACGTGGTGCTTGGGATAGTAGCGGTATTTCTCAAAGGATTTATTGCATGTGGAGTTGAATCCTGTTGAGAGTTGGATGTGCCAGGTTGAGCTGTTGGGTCATCTATATCCGGTAACTCCTGCTGAGATGAGGATGTGCCAGGTTGAGCTGTTGGGTTATCTATATCCGGTAACTCCTACTGAGATGAGGATGTGCCAGGTTGGGATGTTGGGTCATCTATATCCGGTTCTTCTTCAGGGTTTTGTCCTACTTCCTGATACGGTCTGTTTGTAACTTCCGCTCCTGCGAAATCGAGTTCTTCAAATAAATGTGGGTTAAAGGGATAAATTCCAGTGGTGGAAAATCCTTTAGTTATATTTGAAGGTGAGAATGCTCTAACATAAGCTAATCTAACTAATTCCGGTATATGTTTTAATGAAATTGTTTGTCCTGGATGACTGACCATCCATGCATCTGCCTGTTCATTATAATATCTCTTAAATGGACCGAAAACCGATACGTCCAGTGGCTGCAATCGGTGGCTCGTGTGAGGTGGTAAGGTTAACAAATGGATGCCGTTTAACTTACTCATGTGTAAGGCTTTGGGTGAAATATGGCTATCGTGATTGTCAAAGATCAATATACATTTGTTTTCTTTCGAACATTTCACATGTTTTATGAAGTGATCTAGGTATTTCACAAAATTATCAGCGGTCATCCAACCGCTCTCATGCGTGGCAGCAATGGATCCTGGAGGAGCACCTTGGGTCATGTAATCTTGCAATCTCACACGAGGAAATATAAATAATGGTGGCATTGAATTTCCCAATGCATTTATAGCACAACAAACTGTTACTAGTGTCCCACGTTCTGCAGAAGTAGCTTTTGCCCTTTACGAGCAATGATCTTCTGAGGTTTGTGAGCAGTAGTCACTCCAGTTTCGTCTACGTTATAAATGGATTCTGGACCAAAAGTTTCCCTTTCCATTAGATTGCGCAAATTTTTGTAAAATTCTTGCATATTATGTCTATTGAACGCAGTTGCTCTGCCCAAGCTAGTGGCTTCAGGACTTCTCAATGATAATTTGGGATGACGTGACATAAAACCTTTAAGCCAGTCGTAGGAAGCACACTCGTTCTTCTTCCAGTTTTCTGGTAGCTTTTTATCGTTTTCTTGGCCAAATTGATACGCAAATTGCCTTGTTTGCTTAGGCGTAAGACCATAGTGAAGGTTTGCAGAAGTGAGCAAATATTCCATTAAAAGCGATTCTTCATGAGGCGAAAAAATTTGTGAAGTGACAAAATTTGGTGAAAAAGTGACACCTCTATCTGCTTGGTATTTTGAAACATATCTTTTCAGTGTCATTTTGTCAACTTTGTACTTTGTGGCAGTAGGCCTGAGTCCTTTATTTTCATGAACTACTTCAAGCACTGCGCTTTTCAAATCATCTGGGGAATACTTCGTTCGACCTTTGGATTTCCATTTAAACGGCATCTAAAACAATGTACTCAACCTAAATAATTGCCGTGAAAATTGTTATAAATTATAAAATAAATAAATAAAACACACATTCACTTCGTATAGGGAGGTTTGATACGCGTATCAACCCTCCCGACGCAAACTGTATCAAACCTCCCGGGATGACAAATTTAGGAAATATATGACGTTAACGTATCATGATAATCTATAAAAAATATTTACTACTGGTTTTTATGCTCTAAATGAAACGCGCTTCAAGCGTAATGTAATGAATTTCGTTAATTTTTGTTGTTAAATAGAAAAAGCCTTACGTTTGTTATGCGAAAACTTACATCGAATAAGTAGAAAACACACTTTAACCTTAAAAACTTTCAAGCGAGACACAGTCGTTGCTAGATTTCGTCAGACACTGTTTCGACAGTCACAGTCGGCATTGCACGCGGTTACGCCTTCTTCAAGGAACCGAGGCGGGAAATTTGAACGTGTATCAAGCCTCCCCACGTATCAAACCTCCCTAGTCTCCCCTATATTAATTTTTATAAAATATCGCTTATGTTCTAATGTCAGCATATTGATTTTTGAAAGAAGTTTTTCAGTTAAAAATTCGTTTGGGATTGAAAGTGGGCAGAAATTCGAAGAAAGTGAAGAAAACCAAAACCAATACTTGAATTGAGATTTTGAGAAAAAACCAAACATTTTTCACAAGAAAACTTCCACTTTGACAATTGTCATTTTGAAATCATGGGAATGAAATCTAAAAATATAAGAAACTGAATTTCTCACACCAAAGAAATTAAAAGCTGTTTATAAAAGGCGTCCCATAATAAAGGGGACAAACTCCGATGGTAGAATCCTTACTTCATTTTAAGGCTAAAAGTTCAAATAATCATATATCCTAAAATGAGTATTAATCAAGTTACAGGTGTTGAAAGTGACAAAAAAATATATATTTTCCAGAATAACTCCATAACAGCGGATGAATGAAATTTGGTATGTGTCACTTGGCAGCATTCAGTTTCAAATTTCAATGCAAATCGTGCGTTTGTAACTCTAAACAGGGGCGTACGACAGGTAGGTACCCCTATTAGCCCCTCCCCAACTTTCAGGACACTGGATTAATAAGGATTTCGTTGAAAAGGGGAACATTCTCCATGAAAATCGAAAAATGAAAAATGTGACTTATTTGTAATATCTAACAGAAAACAACTACTTCACAATATCTATCAGATGTAGTTCAATTTCCAGCGTGGCTTGTGCCGGGGAAGTAGTTGTTTTCTGTTAGATATTACAAATAAGTCACATTTTTCATTCTTCAATTTTCATGGAGAATGTTCCCCTTTTCAACATGAATACCTCCCAAGAGGTTATCTTGAACGATGGAAAATAGCGACTAAAGTTTGTCTTTCAGTCGCAGATGATTCCACAAAAGATTTTATGAATTTCCTATTCATATTTTCGAACTAAAAGGATTTCGTCTTCGTGTGCCTGCGTAACAAAAATTATTTTTGAAAGGAATGTGTAGGTATAACGATTTATAACCAATTATAACCAACATTTCTACATTGCAATGAGTATAAATTCAAATTGTTGGCATTTACGAGGGATTTTGTTTACAAAAATTTCCCGATATTTAAAACTTACATAGCAGCTAACAAAATAATCAATAATGAGTATCCGTATCACATACGCACTCACTTATTCAACTTCAAATATCTCTAAAACCGTTGATATTTGTAAAACGAAACGTAGTCATTTTTTGTATAGGAAATATTGGGGATTAAGAAAAAGAAGAAGAAAACTATATTAATCAAGTGTCGTGAAAGTTGGGAAGGGCAAATGGGGGTACCTACCTGCCGTACGCCCCTGTTTAGAGTTACAAACACACGATTTGCCTTGAAATATAAAACTGAATGCTGTTAAGTGACAAACTATAAAAATAATAATAATAATACTTCCTCATAAACACTCGTAGAGTATACCCAAAAGGCATAGCCTGTGCGGGTAGAGGGCGGCTATTATTATTATTTGCCGTGGCGTTCCGGGCGACTTACTGATGTTTGGTGGCGTATTCACTTTTCAGCTGCAGGAAAACCTACAGCACCACCTCGGGCGGCCGGCGTGCACTCCAAGCTAGCGCACTAGACGAGATTAGCATCTAGACAACACACAATACACTTGCTTTCAACAAGGACTGTGGCCGTCTATCGATTCCGATATTGAGTACTTGAGAAAAAATCCCTCGTACATACATCGGGCCCGAACCGACTACCACTATACTGAAGTTTTGAACAGCCTGCGCCGTAGACTGCCAAGCTACCGACATACCTAATTTCATTAAGAAATGTTAATCCGTTATGGAGTTATTCTGGAAAATATATTTTTTGTGTCACTTTCAACACCCTGTAACCCGGTTCATACTCATGTCAGGCTATATGTTTATATATGGGAACTTTTAGTCTTAAAATGAAGTGACGATTCTACCCCCGGAGTTTGTCCCCTTTATTCTGGGACACCCTATATAAACTACGAAAGTGTGTATAATATATAACAGATGCAATACATCAGATGAAGAAAATGGTTCTCTTCCTTTGAAATACCCAATTGATGAAACTCATAGACAAGAAAGAAGATCGAAAATTTCCAAATAAGCAGCCAAGATGAAAAAACCTCTGGGCCCTCAGAATATCCATGTGGTGAATATTGCCAAAATATTACTGCCATCAGTTAGACTGCTATCTTATGCAAGAGTACGTGTGAGAAATGGTACCATTTGAAGTGTTGAAGATTGACTAATGAAGACTTCAAATACTTCTGTGAAGAACTTAAAAAACCAAAAGGAAAAAAATGGTAATGTCAGAACTGTTCATCATTCGAATTACAAGACATTATTGAAATTCTTAATCCAGCTTCATTGGAAAACATTCAGTTAGAAAATTTATGCAAAGTTGTCTTGGAAATTCAAAATTCCATCAGTTTTATGTCTCATAAGTACGATAAACTGAAACAGGACAATAAATAAATCTTGAAACTTCTCAAAGAAATGAAGAATGAAAGAACCCAGTTGGCGACAGACAACTTGACTTTGAAATCAGAAGTAATAAACTTAAAACAAGAGGTAGACCTGAAACAAACCATGAATAAAGAAGAACAACGTGTACATTGAGAAACAATGTGGAAATTAAAGGAGTACCTAAACAGGATAATATTTGCGATGATAAAATAATTGAAAAAATACTATCCAAAATTGATGTTAAGGAGGAAAAGTAGAACATCCTGAAAATTAAAAGAGTTTCTGAGACTAAAGACAAAAAGGGGTACAGTCAAGGTCACCATGAGGTATGCAAAAAAAATGTTGTTTCTCCAGCTAAGCAGTATTTTCGATTTAATGGAAAATTCACCACCCAGAACATCAACTTACCCGGCCTTCCTACTACTATCTATGCGAATGAAGACCTTTCTAACCGTAACAAACTTTTATTTGCTAAAGCAAAAGAATTAAAAAAGATGGTTTTAAATTAATCTGCTATAAAAATAACAAATTATTTGTGAGGAAAAGTGAAATAGAAAATTCTTTCATAATCAACTCGGAGGTTGATATTATATACATCTGAAAAATTAATTTTGAATATTTTTACTTTTGTTTTACAAGTTCTTTTATTTTATTTTTTATTTTATTTATATCATATATACATACGTTTTATTCTAATTTTTATGGATCAGTTTATTAATGATGTAGAAGATTGCATTGAGACCAATGTTGTGAAAGATTTACCTGAGTACAAAAATATAAGTTTCAATAATGGTTTAAAATTTTACACTCAATCATCAGAAGCTTGGCAAAGAATTTTGATGAATTGAATGATTTTATTGACATGATAATTTTTTCTGAGACTTGGCAATTGTCTAATCCTAAATTATTTGAAATGGATGGATACAACCAAATTTATAATTATGGAAACGTTAATCAAAATGATGGTATGAGTGTTCATAGTTTTAGAAAAAGTCTACTTGAAATGACGGCAGTCGAAACTTTCATCACTAAGTTTATTTGCTCAATGCTACAATGGTAAATGTACTATCAATAATACCAAAGACAAAGTTTCTTTACATTATTTTCCATTAGAAAACAAAGAGTTATGTAAGAAATGTCGTCGTGAATAAAAATATGTTTGATAAACTCATTTCAACTTTCGACATCTCGAGTACTTCATTCAAATATTAATGAGACTGAAATTAAACACTATGGTCTCTTATGGAATTCAGCACCTGATCACCACTATATTGTTTCGCGCCTAAATTTTTAGCGCCACCTAGCGGGAACGCATTTCGCCAATAGAAACATTAAGAGTCAGTTTTTCAATGTTCATTCAAATGTCTCTGTTACGTGAATGATGGTTAGAATGTGAGTGTATCCTTCATTTGAGTGGATGTCATTATTCAATCCAACCACCGCGCACCGATCAAATTTAACTGTCAGTCAAACTACGCTAACAGGACATTGAAAACCGGCCCTAAAGGAAGAATAAAAGAAGATTTAGAAGAAGAAGAAGTAGTCATCTTGACATTGACAGCTTGACAGCCTTACTTCTTGTCCCATGTCCCATGTCGGCCATGTCCCATAGCTTTTAAAAATTGCTTATTTTAGTTTTCAGAGATGATTTGATTTAAGAATAAGGAAAGAAAAGCAAAAACCAGCTTGGCCTCTTTCATGCAGCAGTTATGTCTTCAAACAATCGAAATCGGATTTGCTTACCTCGAACCAGACTTCCTGATGTTTTCAATTTTTCCCAGAAACTGTTACCCGGACTAGGAAAATCTACCAATAGGGGAATAAAAAAATGCTTAAAATGTGGTATTTTCAACGGAACCAGAAGCACTATGTGTAAGAACAAAAAATGTGGTGTAATATTGAAAGATTCAGAAGAAAAGTTGAAAGTTGATTTAGATGCTGTGAAACTGTTAACAGGAACTGAAAAGCAACTGTATTCAGTTCGAGTCAGAGACATGGGACCGGACTATCGAGGATTTGTTCAGCTTCCTATCCTCCAGTCACATTCTGATGGAGGTACAAATATTTGTTCAGAAGTAGCTCTGTGCTTCGTAGAATCTTGCCAAAATTCGTTCCATAATTCAATTTTGAGGTGTCACGAAGAAGATCAAGCTATGACCAATCTTATTTGTGCACATATTAAATCAGCTGTTGAGAGCCAGAGCACTGCATCCTCTGCTGAATTGAAAAACTGTGTGTTGCATACTCTTAAGGTTGGAAACGATATCAGAGAAAAGCTGTATTTATTAGCGACAGAAAAAGAAGGTTGCCTTGTTCAGAGAGTTTCCAAATCTATTATGGCTGTTAAATGCCAAGTCAGTCCCAAACATCCCCTTGGTTATTTACATTTCACTTTCTTCAAAGGAAAAGGAAGGGATTATTATGATAAATATTTCTGTAGTTGTGCAGAATTCATAGGTGAGTACATTTCATGCCTGTTAATTCATGTTTCAGCTTTCACAATGTGTCTTTTTTTTACTCCAAAGACGTGCTACTGTAGTTTTGGGTGACTTGGGACACCACTATTTTATTTATCATTTACTAAACAGATGAAAAGTTAAAGGATATCGAAAATTAAGTATATTTGGCAAATGTAATTTGGCAAATGTCCCAAGTCACCCGAAACACCTGAAAAAGTCAAGGAATTCAGAAACTGTTCAAAAAGTCATGGAGGAGTCAGGGAATATTTGCAGTTTTCGGCAGAAGTCAGGAAATTCAATGACTGGGAAAATGATACTGCTACATAAAATTCTATATCAGTAGATTTTAGTTGAATATCAATCTAATCCTGACCTGTTGTCTTTCTATATGAATTTTCAATTTCAAGACCATTCATTTGCCAATACTGGTGGATGGTGGAGGTAATTTTATTGGGTTCCACCTTCAAAAAAAAACCTGGTGCTCTAACCATTTTTGAAAACGATTTTTTCAGTAAAAATCTCACAAAATATCCATTTCTTCTTGTCTACCTTTTTTTCAGACGCTAATCAACTAATATTTAACAAATACAAGCACCAAAAACAACAGTTTTACATAAAAAGTGACTTTCTTACATAACCTAATAGATCTGGAAAGGTCGCAGTGGATTAGGCCAAGGGGCCAGCTCCCTTGTAACATCTAACATCTACATAACCTAGAATGTTGCTAATTTTTGTTCTTTCGATAAGGTGGTTCTTAGGTGGTTATTATGCCTTACCATTTGTGAATTCTACGTCCAGTAATTGTAACACTATACAGGGTGTCCCATATAAAACTCCGCTGGCAAATATCTGAATAATGAAAGAGGTTTGATGTCAAAGAGTCCTATTAATAGCGAAGTGGTCAAGGTGTTAGGAGCTTTCGCTCCCACCCAGGAGGCCCGGGTTCGATCCCCACCGCCATCACGGAGCTAAAGTGGTTCGGAATCCAATTTTTAAGCTGTAGGTTCCAGGTATCCCTTGCTCGGACAAGCTCTGCTTTTGAAGGGTTTTCTACGAAAACCTGGGAGATTCGTAATAACAAATTTTAACAAATTTACATAGAGATCCATCACTGGACGTCATCCGTTAGCGCGTCACGAAACCGACGCCAACTTTTTTCTTTCCAATTTTCCTAGCTTCATTTTTGGTCTCTTCATATTTTTTCAATTTTCAAGTTTTTTCCGAGTTACGACCGGAAAAGCGTCGGAAAATTCTTCGAACCGGATTTTTTTTCGATTTTCACAGGGCCCGGAACTCATTGGATACCCGTTCGACTATTATTAAATTAACCCCATACCAAATTTCAAGGCCTTCCAATTTAATTTGCAGTTTTAGTGATTTTTTTACTGTGGGAGCTGTACTATTTATCTCAATCACAAATATGCAAATTGGTTTTAGATCACAATAATTATATTGGAATATTTTCTTTACATTTTTGTGTTAAATGAAATTGTGATCAACATCAGATTTTCATTTAGCTGTTTGTAATTGTGAAAAAAATTGTTTACAAATGTATTTAAAATATTGGTGTTTCTAACAGTTTTTGTAATAGAAAAAGTTAATGGGTAGTCATGGAAAATTTCTCCATTTCTTTTGTGGGAACCCTGTATATTATTTTGCAGCATGTTTGTATTCATCATAATGGTAACCTTACTTAAAATTATTTTAGGATTTGAACCAGTTAATGATACATATGGTAGTAAGGGACGTAAATGTATCCATTATTATGCTTGCATATGGGCTTTAGCAAGTGACCCCAAACATTATGCAGACTTCTCATATTTTCATAAATGTGAGTTTACCAATGCAGGTAAGATCATGAGTTACCGTTTCAGAATCAAATCATTCTTAAAAATGCAAAGCAATATTATACAGAGTTAGTCAAATGCATGCACCCGCCCATTTTTCTCAGTTAATGAGTTATTGAAAAATAGTTCGGATGAGAAGGGTATTTCACTCTGCACTTTCTTTTTTAAAACCGAATATTTTTTTGATGTGTCAGATGTGGTGGAGTGACGTTATCGGCAATTTTTATAAAATGGAAACTTTCAAATTAACAAGAAAAATTGGCAGATCCATACATTTTTTTAGTAACTCTGTATACTGCTGATCTAATAGTATTCAAACCCAAGTGTTCAGATACGTGGGTCAGTTTGGTATGGAAAGTGTCATTACATAAAATACCTTCTCTTTTTGAAGAATAGAACAACGTTTTACAGTTTATATAATTAGAATTAGAAATACACCATCGTCATTGGATTTTTTTCAGTTGATCAGGGATAAGTTTTACCATTAACTTAGTTTTAGCTAATCGGAATTTAATATTTTTTTTTTTGAAAATTTGTGATTTCAGAAAATGTTTCTGTTAGTGAAATTTCTATCGTACAAAACGAGTTGACCTCTTCAAACCAAATTCTGCATAAAGTGCCCCTTGAGAAAAAAACAAAGACTAAAAATTTGGAAAGAAACAGTAAAGTAAGATTTGTGTTGTGAACCTGAACTAACAATTAATCCAGAAAATTGAAAAAACCCCCACTCACATTAAGTTAATAACAATTTACCTAATATATTATCAGTGTATTCAATGACAGAAATATCTCCAAAATTATAGTGAATAGCATTAAAACAGCAAAATTGACTATTTAATGTATCTCAGTGAAGATGGTTAAAATTTTCAAGAATTTGATATCGTTTTCTGAATGGACAGAATTACTAATGAAGTAGTAATAAAATAAAAACTAGTTCTATAAACATTGCTCGTCTTTATGATACAGTTGATACTATTTTTGCAGATTTTTTAAAACGATGTTTTCGGAGTAAATTTTGAATATTTGAGAATGTTTTTAATATAGCTGTTCATTGTTTTTCTTATTTGAGGAGCTCGCGTGCAAAACCGGTTTTATCCACTTTTTACCGAAAATGACGTGATACATGTTTTCGCCTTAATTTCGTGAGCTTTATCGACTGGTGCATTTAGGCCAGTATAGTCTAGTTCCAAAATTGTAGATAGTGACTCATAGGTTATACGGTTCCTAGTTTATATGGAGCAGGGCAAGAAATGGAACAGAAATCAGCTAGGTAGTTAGGTTTTAAATCAAGTTTTACTTTGCCACTTTCTCACATCCCTCCGCACTTTCAAATCCGTAAAAACCTGAAAATGTACGATGAGTCACTATCTACAATTTAGGAACTAGACTATAGAAATAGACAATCAATTCACATTAATTCCAAAAGTTTTCAAACTTTGTTCAAGTGAATGGTACATCGAGAAAGCAAAAAATCTCAGTTTGCAACCTCTTCCGAAGTACGCAACATTGTCAAAATGGCAATTAATTTGAATTTTCCTGTATACTCATTGAGAAAATTCCAAAAGTTCTGCAAATTTGAAGTAGTATTAAATATATTATTTTATATCACGAATAAAGTTTGCAACCAATTCAAGTGTACTGAACATTTTTTTAATCGAAAACTAATATTTTTCTTTGATATACCATAAGAGAAAATTCCAAAAGTTCTGCAAACATGGCAGATACATCGGAAAAATATTCCGAATAGTTGTGCAAATTTGCAACCTTTTTCGGTGACCGCAACATATATTTTTTTAATTCGTGGTCATTTTTTGGATCAAGGTTTAATTAATTTACAAACTAGATTTTTACAAATTGTATGAAGTTCCGGATCGTGTACAAGATTGCAAATTTGTGACTGCATCAGAATAGATGTTTTCAATTTTGCAATTATTTCGAGACCACCTTGATCAAAAAAATACTACGAATTAAAAAAATATATGTTCCGGTAAAAAATTGCAAATCTACACAAATGTTCAGAATATTTTTCCGATGTATCTGCCAAGTTTGCAGTACTTTTAGAATTGTCTCTTGTATATCAAAGAAACACATTATAGGTCGATAAAAAAGTGTTCTGTACACTTGAATTGGTTGCAAACTTGATTCGTGATATGAAATAATATATTCAATACTACTCCAAGTTTACAAAACTTTTGGAATTTTCTCAACGAATACACAGCAAAATTCAAGTTAATTGCCATTTTGACAATGTTGTGTACTTCGGAAGAGATTGCAAACTGAGATTTATTGTTAAATTTTCGATTTTTCATGTCTATCTCTACTAGCCTAATTGATTTGCGAACAAAAAGAAATATATTCAAATGCAATTGTTGTCTAAGAGTTGTGCTTTGGAGCAAAATCAGTTGTATCCACATTTGCAAGCGGTTACGCCATATACTTTTGTGTTATCGTGGAAAAGAATGGGAAAATCGAGAGGATCTAGAATGGTACAAAAATAATTTTTTAATATTTTTTTTAATGAATTTTTCATTTATATTGATATGGGTTTCCAACTTACATCATCCCTACTTATTTGATTTTATTTATTATCCAAATTCAAATCATTTTAAGCTGAAATTAAGCTGAACGTTTTTCTCGTTCCCAGAAAAATTTATTAAAGTGGATATATCTGGTTTTGCACGCGACCTGCTCATTGATAGCAATAAACAAAAAAAAACTATTTGTAAAATCACTAATAATGAGAAATAAAGTGGTATAAAAACATAGGAATTTTTATTTCTCATTATTCATGATGATCTCCTACCACGTATTAACGGCTACGTCCAACAATTTATTTGTAAAATCATTTGCATGATCATTAGTAATATTTTTGACAATTTAATGCATGTGATGAAAACAAAATCATTCTAAATTTTCAGAGGCTGGTGTTGAAGAGTAGGGGCACTTCTAGAAAGTGCCAAAAGATAATGCCGAAAATATTTCCAGTGGAGATCAAGATTCTCAACGACTCATCAATACATAATGATGGTGAATCCTGGAGATTCATGGACTGGTTGTCATATGTCACGGAATGTATAAACCAAACAATGAATTTTGAAAATTGTGGGTTACTGAACACCCTTGGTTTTCAAATTCCAGAGGTTAGTATTGAAAATTACACTTTTATTTGCTGATTATGGTTTGTCCAGATTCATAGTTATTTATAGAGGTGACTGAAAAACCACAATCAGGAAATGCAATGTATGTTCTGCATTTTTGATTTCATACTGGATGTCTAGTTTCAAGTTTGAACACCTTTAGAACTCCTTCCTGCCAGTTATTTTTTTTTTCTATGTTATACAGCGTACCAAGTTGTGTCTTTAATAAGTTATGCCAGAAAAGCCCATCCTATTATAAAAAGTGTGTGCGAACAATTTACTAGAAAACTCTCTAAAAAATATGCAAGGTTAACCAAAATGTGAAGATTTTGAAAAATGAAGAACTTTTTTTTTTAAATAACATTGGTATATGGTATGAAAAAACTTGTGGAATGAAATACAATCCAAGGTTTTCCGGAATTTCACAAAAATCTTTAAAAAACTGGTCTATAAATAGTCCCTGAACAGTCCACTATCAAGCAGAAAAAGTACCTGTTGTTTTTACTCATTTTGTATTGTTTTCATGGAGTATTAGACCAGGGATATATTGAATACTTTAGGGGTCAAAAAGAGCTCATGAGGGAACAATGATAATAAAACTGTATATCTGAAAAATGCTTTGTTCTTTAAAATTTTTTTGTATGTGATTTTATATTTTTCTCATTTATGGTGAGGTCATAAAATAATTTTCCCCTAAAAGAATTGATCTATTGGTATCAGATTTCGCTGTCGCTGCATAGTGGTTCCAGATATCATCTAGGAGGTAACTGGGATACAAAATAACTAATGATAGAATAAGATCTTGAGAGAGAAATTGGATTTTCTGAGGAGAGTACCCTCTGGTGATTGCTGCATCAGCATTACGTCTGGTCATTATCATCTTGCAAACTTCATTGCATTCTTTCATCTGGAATATCTTTATATAATCCTTGACAAAATGTATCTTATGTTGGTGATATTTTACTGTAATTGAAAGTTTTCCTGCTATGGTGAAGAGGACGTCATTTTGCAAACTGATCTGCTTACAACTTAATTTTTTATTGTATTGCAGTGCCAGAAGTCTGAGAATAACAAGGTTATCAATATTTGTATCTAGCATTGAAGTAAAATTTTGTACACATTTTTATGGGATCTTTATCAATTAAATGCTGTATTTGGATCTATTTGGTCATTTATTACTATGGAAAGTTTTAATTAGCATTGAATGTGGGCATGTTGAATTTGTTTTTACAATTGTAAAAGTCCTGTGTTCAAGTTTTTATTTTTGAGATAATGTACATCTATATGAGTAAATTCGTTGGCACTTCTCTGATCTACTTTAATTTGAAGTTGAAGAGTGACTAACCTGCATCATCAATGCATGCCTAGAGTACTACAGCCTAGGTTGATTATTTTCGAAAACTAATCAAAGTGGCAACTGTAGTAATTCCTTGGGGAGTGAATTCAATAATAATAATAATAATACTCCCTCATAAACACTCACCACATGAGTGTACCGAAAATCATAGCCTGTGTTGGTAGAGGGTAGAGGATGATTATTCTCTGTCTCCTGAGTTGGAACCCACCAGTCCATTTTGTATTCAATGTCTTAATTAAAATGCAACATCTTGCAATTCATCACCTCCACAAATATGTCATGGAAAAAGTTAATCGATGCTCTTGGAAAACCTGCAGAAGTCAAGGAAAATTTTACCATTTTTTTGTGATAACTGTTAATAATTACGATCACCAGTCCAAAAACTATCCTTGCTTACAATTGCTTGACTTGGGACTTTTCCTCTGTGGTTGTCTTCTTAATATATTGAAGTGTTTTAGATTATGTGTTTGTATTATTATTGCTATTATTCATAGATTGTTTTTTCGAAACTTTTAGCTGTAACGTTAGGTCGTTTTCAGAACTTCTTCCGATGCTTTATAAAAAGAATTCCTAAGGTCTATAATGTATCCTTGATTGGAGAATGTCTGATATATAACGTGATGAATATCTTGCATTTGAAAGAAATATTTGATACCCCTCAGGTAATTCTTTATTTTTATACCATATTTTCATAACATTAGAATATTCTTATTTTAGGTAAAATTGAGAATATCGAAAGAATTCGTGCACATTGAAGGAAAGGGATACATTGAATACAATGACCATGAAGACACTGAAATACGAAATGGAACTTCTCAATGCAAATTCATCTTTTTCTTCAATGTTGGACAATCTACTGTGGATGAGAGCGACAATACTAATAATTCCTTTTACATTGAGTGGACACCATCTTTGATGAATTTTACAAATATTGGTCATCTGAAATTCCAGTATAAATATGGGCGCAAGAGCACATAACTGTGTCATTTTTATTATTTCAAAATATATTACGTACTTGAAAACATGAAATTTACTCAATTATTTTTTTTATTAGCCTGCATACAGGTATTCAAAGTGAAATCAGTTTACTGATAATGGCAATGTTGTCAAGCCATGTGAAAATTGTTATGGCATGCCGTTCTGGACTAGAAAAAAATCGAATAATATGCTTTTGGAAGTAAGAGTTCTTTCAACATGCTTTTGGGTATGTCATACTTTTCATTTCAGCTGGTAGATGATTGATAGATGGATAGACGATAATATTTTTGGTAGGATAAAGATAGTTTGTGTTAACTGCTTGCTACAGAAACACCATATCTCAAATTAGATTCAACTGATGAAAAATTTGATGGTTTTCCTTCTAGTTTTTCCCAACTCATTGATGACCCTGATAGCAAAAAATCCTGATGCAAGTTTATATGTTGAGATCTGTAGTTGCTTCAGTTGATTCTGAAGGCTTATATTTCCAGAATTGAATCTAGATGAAATTAGGTTACTTTTATTTATAAAGGGTTAAAATCGCACCAAGATTTGACTTTTCTCAAATCAGCTTTGATTATATTTTTCAAAGATTCAATATCATTTCCATGTCAAAGTGAGGTTGTATCTTCAAACGTTGAAGACTTTTCTTGTATGTCATATATAATAGATCATTATTCACATAGAGAAGAAATAGAATGGGCCAAGCACTGGTCCTTAATGGAACTTCACAGATTATCTTCGAGAAACTTGAATTTTCACTCGGAAATTTCGATTCGGTTTGACTTCTGTCTTATAGAGATAAGGTTGTTCCTTCGAAATTATAATAGAATTATTTTTCCAACAGCAATCAAAGGCTTTACTGCTGCAGCCAGTTCACCTCTTATAGCTCTACCATACAAAGATGTCATCATTAGGTGTACTCTTGGATATACAAGGCAAACTGTGAAACAATAAGTATATTGTGGTTTTCAATACTTACCCTTGAGGAACTCCTGAAATCATATTTGAAGTACTGGAGATCACATGATTGTAACTGCTTTTGATATGTGTGATAATCAGTGAACCATTTTAATGAATTTAGATCTAGTCCATACTTATTCAATTTCATCAAAAGTAAGTCAATGATGACCGTCTTAAATGCAGGAAGACTACACTTATAGTACGTTTTTTAGATAGGTCAACTTTCCATGAAGAGATTAGGAACTGCAATGCAGTTTCACATTGAATGGGATTGCCTAAATCCAGACTGTTCTGCATTCAAATTATTATGTTCCACTATAAAATTCATTAAATGATCTTTCACCGTTTTTTCCGATATTTTCTCATAAATCGTTAGGGTATTTATGGGTAGAAATTCAGATGGTAAAGAGGTAATTTTTTCAATAATAATAATATATATTTCGGAGAAAGTTTTACATCAATTACAGGAAGTAAGACAGAAAAAACGAAACGTCAACACAATTTGTACAAGGTAAATGATACACACATCCAAATATTCATGAATAGAATAAAGTTCCAAACTACAGTTTGGCTGAATAGCTGAAACTATGAAAATCCCATTTCTTGCGCGAACGATCATGTTGACTGCCTTATCAATGGGGATATTACGGATTACAGTCCGTCGTACGACTAATGTGCATCATGGGCGTGCATATGTTCACGCTTGGATAAATAAAAAAATTAAAAATTATGAGATAAAATAACATTATCCTGAAATTCCATCAACATATTTTTCAAACTTTATTATCTTATGATTTTCTTATTTATGAACAGATTTCGATTAAATTTTGTCTAGTAATATATCGAGACCTCCTAAATACAGTGCGGTATATTCTGAATTTGGAAAAACGTTCTGAAATTGAATCGGGGGTTGATTAAACGGCATATTTTTCAAATTTCATTCCCTTATAACTTTTTTATTGATTGACGGATATCAACTTAATTTATGTATGAACCATTTGAAAATGTCGCAATTACAGTGGTATAGTCAGATTTTTTCTAAAAAAGTCGCTAGTAATTTTTTTAATAGATTATTGACCTTGAAAAATAAGATTAGTTGGCCCTGAAATTGGAGATTTATTCATGAAATTTGGTGTCGTAGTAGACTTTTTGAATGTCAACCTAAAAAAATTATTCCAATCGGCTTAAATGAGTCACACTGTAGATACATACATACATACATACGTAATATAAGCGTGTTGAAATCGAATCGCTTGAATCTCCTGGGCCATGTTGACTGTTTATAAATAATATCTTCTTTGAATCGTTCGTTTATGCCAAAACAAAAGCATTCATTTTGATATTCATTGGTTGGTAATTCTTTCACTCATCATTTCATTTCTGCTTGTTATTTGTTAACAGCCAATTTTTTTTATATAGGGTGTATCCGAAATTGGAGAGATAAATGAAGTGGAAAGTAGATGACAAAAAAAAATGAGATGAAAGAATACATTTTTGCCAAAAAAAATTATTTTGGGAGATATTGAAAGTTTTCAAAATGTTTTTTGATTATTACTGGTCTATGGCCTACGCAAACCTCGGTGAAACACTGCCAGCGGGCAGACACGCTGTGTGTGGCATGAAGAATCAAACCAGTGCATCCCAAACATAGGTAACTGAAAGCGATTTCATGAAATTTTATGAAAATTTTCGAAAATTTTGGATTGCTTCAAAAACAAAAATTCTTGCCATTTATTGTTACATTATGTTCCATATAAAGACCCATTTTCTTAATCGCTCCAATTTTGGGAACACCTGGTATATTCTTTTATTTTTTGTGACGTAACACTACTTTTAATTCTATCAAGATATACCCAATTTTTTTTCCTCTCCAAAATTACTATCAGTTATTTTCTGCAAATTTATTAGCTGGTCTCCTTTTTTATTTTTCCTTTGGTAAGTTACAGTTTTCATGCTATTCTCTTCGTTTTCAATGTCATTTTCTAAGTGTATCATTTCGGTCATTTTGGTCATCTGAAGTCTTCAAGAGTTTTCAGGTTTTTTTCTGATGATTCATTTTTCTTTGGAATATTCATGGGACTTTTTATCATCATCTTGGTTTTCAGATACCCTTGCAAAAAGTTGTTTTCTTTCTTGTCTGTGTTTACTTCTTCTTGCATTTTCACTTTAGCAGTTGAGGGTTTTTCGATCAGCATAGGTTTATTGTATTGGAAATAATTTACAATAATTTGTTAATTTCCAGCACCAAACTATACATTTATTGCGCGAACGTGCATGTTGAGTGCCTTATCACTGGATATATATATTACTGACTAATATAGTCCGTTGTCCAACGAATGCGCATCGTGGGCGTGCACCTTCTCATATTTTACACTATGTTTCACGGTACTCGCTTTCTTTTTCTTTAGAAATTCGTTTTAAAATATCATTTTAAATCCTTAGTAATTCTATTTCTGATAACATATGCTTATCTTTCAAAATTTCAACAAAAAACTAATTAAATAATCCCTCTACTTTTGATTGAGTTTTTATGAGAATACTATAAAATGTTATACCTTTAATGAACTTTTGTTTTCTGTTTCCCTTTAGTAAACCTCTCGGTGACTTCCACATAGCCCTACTGTTTCCTTTATTTTAATCGATCTTTCATTCTCTAATAATATACTGTACGTGGTGTGGTCCACGAGGTTTTGGCCAGGAAATATCTCGGAACTCGAGAGTAGTAGAGAATTGTAAATTTACAACCCCATTTCATCAAAGAATTTATATCTCCTACGTATACTAGTTGAAGTTGATTTAGTATGGAAGACATTACCTAAGGATATTGAAATATGGGTATATATTTTAAATGAGCACGAAATAATTATTGTGCTATATTACGTGCGTGCCAAGGTTTATACTCTGCCTCCAAAATAATATTTGGCCACCAAAAGTAATAAACAAGCACCAAAAAACCTCAATCAGAAATAGAATTTATGAGCACCTGAAATGTTAAAAAGTTGGCATAAATATTAAGTTGTCCCTAATGTAAATACATAAACACCAAAAACATTAATTGATCTCTCACGCATTTTCAGCATGCAAGCTAGGTTAGCTTGCTCAGGTTAGGTTTGTGTATCAAATGCGCGGGCGAAAAACTAATTCACGCATTTTCGACTCGCAAGCTAGGTTTATTTTGGTGCTCAGATATTTAGTGTTCAAGTAAGATTTGTGGTGCCACAATAATAAGTTTCTGCTGAAATATATAAATAAATTTCAAAACTGAATACTTTTGGGGCTCAAAAATAAATAATTTGATAATTAAATTTTGGTGCTCAACCATGATTTTTGGTACAAGAGAAATATTGGGATATCATATAAATATTACTTTGGTGCTCGGTTGAATACGACCCTTAAAATATTAGAATGATCTGAAACACTTTGTAGATGAGATACTCCAAATTTCAACAACTTATTATTTCTTATGAAATAATCGATCAATGAAGTGCTTTGTCATTCTTGGATATAAAAGGCAAACTGTGCCCTTAAGATTTAGATTGAAATCGCCCACTATAATATCACAATTACAACTTACTATCTCTTCGAGTTTTTCTATCTTTGCGAACTCACCTTTTCCCAAGATTGTCTTCCTGCGGTCATCTCGTATTTTAGACCTGTGCTGATACACGCCAAGAAATATAAAAGCGGGAAATATCAACAGCATGAGACCTGCTGAAAGAGGAGCAACATATTGTTTGAATGACGGGAAAAATAAATTGGGAGTCGATAAAATGGAGAAGGGTGGAACGGGGTAAACTTTTCATGGGTTGAAAGTGTATTTCACGGTTTTTCGCGATTTGCAACGAAAGTGACTTCCTATCGAAAACAGTTAAATGGCAAAGTGGTTGATAATAAAAAGATCTACAACTTTTGTATCTAACATTTTTTCCGAATAACCTCAAATTTTCCTAATTTTCACTTTTTAATTTTTTTCTCATGCAAAAATTTTTTTTTACGAAATTTTGTGAGCTGTGGGCAAGTGAGCTGTAATTTTTTTGTAGCAAAATATAGATTTTTCTTTTTTTTTTCGACAAATTCCGAAAAAACGACCTCATTTTCAACTGAAAAGTTTCACCGGTAAAGTTTTCAAGCTCACCAGCCGCCATTTTTTCCGTTGAAGCGTCTATTTTTAGATTGTGTAATAAAATGGTAGCGCTATTATGGTAAAAGGTGAAAAAGCAGATATTCAAAATCAATTTTTGTTCTAAATTCATATTTATTTATTAAAATTATCGAAATTAACACTTGAAACCTTTCGAGAATATTAATTTCATATTACCTCAATAGGTACAAAGAATAAATAAGGACATAAATAAGGATTTGATTATGACAGAAAGGCTAAATGAGGTGAACTTTTGGGGGTAAAAATGGTTTCTCACGATTTGCAGCAAAAAAAGTCAAGAAAAAAAGTTGTTGGCAATAAAAATATACAACTTTTGTATTTAAAATGTTTCTACATAACCTCAAATTTCCCGGAAAAATCGGAAAAACTGTTTTAATTTAGTTTTAATGTTTTTTTGGGTAAAAATTGTATGTAAAATTTAGTGGAATTGTGTTTGTCGCAAAATTTTGTGGAAATATACCTTTTTATTTTCTAAATTAGATGTTTTTTTGCCATTTGAAGAAGTTTTTTCGTTACATTCAAATCACGTTTATCAAGTAGAAAACTGTTTATTACAAAAACGTATTATTATATAGTACTTACATTAAAACAAGCAAAAAATAAACGTTCGAAAAAGTAAACTAAGGAAATTAATTAATAATGCAATCAAAAATTAACTTTAAAACACAGTGAAGTCTTCATTATCTGATTTGGCATCTGTTGAATCTTCAAGAACTTCAGCGTCTTCACATTCAGTATTTTTGCCTAGTATTCGTTGGTTCTTCGTGTGAGATGTCTTCCGAATCGCTTACATCCTCATAAATTATTTTTTTCAATATTATGACAAGTACTTTGTACATAAATGTGTGCTCTCAAGCCATGTTTATAATATTGAAAAATTGTTTAACAAATGCAAGGCAAAATACTGAATGTGAAGACGACTAAGAGCTTGAAGATTCAACAAATGCCGAATCAGATAAGGAAGACTTGATGGTTTACTCTCAGTCTACTTTCTCGAGCATTTATTTTCCCAATTCCCCCAATTCCCATGAAGACTTTTTTTTAATTTTTTGGCTTTCACCGATTATAATATTTGTTCTCTTACTTTCGGAATTATTTCTGTGATACCCATGTAATGCTCGAGTAATGCCCAATAATTCCTAACAAATTCCTCTAATGCCTGAGTAATACACCAAGTAATACCTGTGATGCCCAATAATTTTCAAGTAATACCCCTAATTCCCAACTAATACCCGAGGAATGCCACTAATTCCCGACTAATGCCCAGTAATGCCACTATAATACCGAAGACATGTACTCCAAAATTCCCCAGTGGTTTCCCCCTCGTTTACACCTATTAATAAAATTCAAGGTCACAAAACTGATGAATTCATTTCACGCTGTGAATTTGAACAAAGATGAATACTGAAGTTTTACATCCAGCGCCATCTTTAGGTTCTAAGAAAAGCATTCCAACTATTGTGTCGACTTCAGTATGAAGCCAAAAGATTTCATGAATAATAATGAAAAATGGAATATATAATCCAATTTTTCACAAAAAATCCAATCCAATATGAAATTCGTCGAAAACAAACCCGGGAAAGTTTAAAATACCAAATTATTTTTGTCCGTTTTCTTGTCGGTTCAATGTGCTTTGACGATTATTCTGAAATCCTTCCGCACACAAACAATAATATATATATATATCATTCCATAAATATAAGAGCCACTTCCAATGAACTCTACGATAAGATAAAACTTAATCGGACCATCTATTGATTTTGACTGGGTCCATTGTATTTTTTCGGCAATTATTTTATAGTACGTTGTGCTTCTCGGGACTTGGCTTATTTTCAAGAATGTCTAATAATAGTGATTCATCCCAACTTAGCGACAGCGATAAAAAATTTGCGGAAGATAATTTGAACGAAACTGATACCTCTAGAGAACACGGCCTGTCTGAAATCAGAAGATGGTTGCTAGATGAAAAAGCAAATCTGAATGCCCGTTCGGAAGATCAATATTTATTGCCGTTTTTACGTGGGTGTAATTTCAATTTGGATAAAACGAAGAAAAAACTGCAAAACTACTATACTATGAGAAGGGACGTTACCGAGTGGTTTCATAATAGAGACCCCCAACTAGAAGCAATGCAAGAGCTGATCAAATTGGGAATATTTGTTCCTTTGCGACAAACCTACAAAAATATGTTAGTGGTTATAGTTAGAGTAGCCGCTCACGATCCCCAAATACACAAGCAGAATGACGTTTTTAAGGCGGGCAATATGATGATGGACGTTGCTGCAATGGAAAATACTGTATCTGCTCAAATTTACGGAGTTGTATCGATTTTCGATTTGACTGGCATAGACTTATACCACGCCAAGGAGCTTACACCCAGTATGATGAAGAAGGCGGTGTTTTGTTGGCAGAACTATCATTGTAAACCGAAGCAACTCGAATTTATCAATGCTCCTGTTTATATAGGTGTTGTTTTGAACATTTTCAAGAGTTTCATGTCTGATAAAATGAAGAGTAGAGTTAAAGTGCATTTTAATGGACTCGAAACTTTATATCAAGCCATCGACAAGGATATTTTGCCGGTAGAGTATGGAGGCAGTGGCGAAAGCATGAACGATCTGATTACTTATTGGAACGCCAAATTCTTGAGTTACCGTGATTGGTTTCAAAACGATGAACAGTACAGAGCTGAGTGACATAATAACTAGTTAAGTTAGTTTATACTCCATATAATATTGACATGTAATACTATATACTACACCTTTTCCAGTAGTATTTCAGAAAGCGTCAAGTTCATGTCAGAAAGCGTCAATTGAATTTTGGAATAGTGAGTTGATTTTCAGAAGGCGTCAACTGATTTTCAGAAAGTTTTGAATTTCAGAAAAGTCAAAATCGATTGTAGTTCGGAATAACCAACTTGATTTCAGAAATCATCATTATTTCAGAAAATGTCATAAGTATTTCGGAAGGTGTCATTCGTATTTCGGAATTTATCAATATCTACCAGTCTTTATGGAATTCAAACTATTTTTTCTGAGAAACTATAAGGTAATACCAGCCAACTCCTTTATTTACCTACTGAATCGAGCCATATTTTTGCAATACAAATCATGCTTTCTGAAATTCTTTTTACGTTATATCAAAAGCAAATGACACATTCCGAAATACATATGATATTTTCTAAAATACAATTGACTATTATTCTGATATTCAAATGACGGTTTCCTAAATAAAATTGATTATTCTGAAATACAATTGATGCTTTTTGAAATCAAGTTGACTATTTTGAAAATCAACTGTTGCTATCTGAAATCCAACTTACTTTTCTGAAATACAATTGACGCTTTCTGAAAATCAACTCACTAATCTGTAATACAATTAATCTAACTATTCTGAAATTCAAATAATGTTTTCTGAAATACTACTGGAAAAGGTCGGGTGCTTGATTTATTTCCTGAATTTTTTTCTGGGTAAAAAAAAATCCAGGAATAATTTAGGCACGGATGGTATTCGGTAAAAAAATCAAACCATATTGTTTTTAAACATTTGAAATAGTTTATTCTTTAATATAATGACTTTAAAAAGTAAGAGTTATAGAAATTTTTTGTTGCACATGCAGTTTTTTTTGCTTCACTGTTATTTACTAAGGACAGGGACCCTATTCTCAAATGTGTACAACCCTATGTGGCATGCGACAAAATATTTCTATCGGTTTTCTCGACCAAGCATTAAAAAAAGCTAGAGATATTTTGTCGCATGCGATATAGGGTAGTCGACATTTGAGAATCCAGTTCCTTGTTCAAGATCAAACTTTTACTTTTTTGTTTATCTTTTCTTCAACTTCGACTAAGTGTACAGATAGTACGAATGCGGATAAGGGCCCCATTCCATATAGTCCTTTGTTCAAGTACATAGTACAATAAAAGTTTCTTTCCTTTATATTTCATCATTCTCCGTTCTTTCATCATTAGTCAGTTTTTTCGTTTTTTTTATTTCACTACTAATAATTTTTTTTACTATCAGTAATTCTTCAATATATGTTGGTGAAGTAAATATTATTATATCAATATAATGTTCAGAAATTAATCCAAGAACGTGTGTCATCAAATACAAAACAAGTGTTATTTGTATTTCGGAATTTATCAATATCTACAACAATTTATGGAATTCAAAATCATTTTTTCTGAGAAACGATAATGTAATACCAGCCTTCTCCTTTATTTACTGAATCGAGTCATATTTTTGCAATACAAATCATATTTTCTGAAATTATTTTTATGTTATTTAAAATACAAATGACACATTCCGAAATACATATAATATTTTCTAAAATACAATTGACTATTATTCTGATATTCAAATTGATGGTTTCTGAAATCAAATTGATTATTCTGAAATACAATTGATGCTTTTTGAAACACTAATCTGAAATACAATTAATCCTTTCTGAAATATAGATGACTATTCTTAAATTCAAATGATGTTTTCTGAAATACTAGTGGAAAAGGTGCAGTGCTTAATTTATTTCCTGAATTTTTTTCTAGGTGACGAATATTTTGGAAATTATACTGAGCCGCAGGCGCAGGTGAAAATATTCGTAAATGAAAAAAAATCCAGAAATAATTTAGGCACGGGTGGTATTCGGTAAAAAAAAATTTAAACCATGTTGTTTTTAAACATTTGATAGTTTATTCTTTAATATATAATGACTGTAAAAAGTAAGAGTTGTACTGAACCAAAAGTTTTTGACTTTGTTCCTCTGTTATCAGTGGGTTTTGGGTTGACTGGTCTGTTTTTATCAATAATAACCCTAGGAACGCGAAAATGGTTTCTTTATTATTTGTTGATTTAAACATTAAAAGCAATGAAAGAATTAAAGTAATTTTTCAGACAAGGGAGACTTGACACAAATAATAAATATAGTACACGTGAATAATTTACAAACAGTGTATTTCCATGTGATCATTTTACGTAAAAACAACGACCAGGCATCAAGTTTCCATGATACAATCAATTTTGACTATGTTGCCGAAAAGCTGACTTATTTTGTTCAATTATCGCGGCAAATACTTAATGCTATCCCCTTGAGAGCTGTGATGAAAAGAACATTAAGGAAACGAAACCGTATTCAGATTCACTAAATTATAAAAAATGTTACTTTTTTCCATTGTTTTTGTTGCTGTCCTAAGGCATGGTATGGATTCTACCGTTGTTTGATAACAACGATTCTACGAATCTCAAACACCCGAGAGTGGACAGCACTGTTATGCAACTCACAATGCACAAAATAGTATGGTTATTAACATACTCTATTTAAATATAGAAATCTTCCTGAAGTAAGCCATCTAACGGATACAAAACAAATACCAAACAATTCTCGTAAAAAAATATGAATGACTGGTGCCACCATTTTTTTTTTTTTTTGCACATCTTCGCCCCCACAGCTTATGTGAAAGTAGCATCTATGTTATGTATGAGTAAATTATGTGTAAATATAAACAATTTGAGAATTTTGTCTACTTTACGGCCCGCGGGACAATATGCACTCGCGGTAGTGCTACTAAAAATCACCTGTGCGTAAGGAAATGTTTAAAACACTGTTCAAATATTTATGCATTTTTTAAAAATACAGTCAAATATACATCGGAAGTCTCATCAGATGATACACGACGATTCATAACATAAACCTTCCAAATTAATGAATCAATTGCTACAATTTGGCAATATAATAATTGTCGAAGAATAGATAAACTTTGTATGATACTTTCGCGAAGGGCTTTTTGTACACCCGTGTATGTTGACCTAGGCTACGCCTCATTATTGAACAACCTTCAAGCTGATACAAAAAAGTTACGGACTTACATAGCTATATTTCCAAAGAAGTGAATCTTATGGACGTGGTGGTATTACAGCAAAATTACATAAAAATAAATAAATGGTCATTTTAGAAAAATATAAAATAGTGAATTGAAAACAACTGGTTTAAAACATAACACATCATATAATGAAAAGTCCCTCTGTTACCAAAAAAGTAGTAAGATATCTGTCACACACCTAAATCAAAAGAAACATTAAAGTCGCATTTTGTTGTATTCGTTTCAGTGAGATTCACCTTCTATGGTTTTACCAAATCTATGAAATATATTGACCGAAACGTCAACACAGAGTATGTTAAGTTTCTAAAAATTGATGATTTTTTTTGTGTGAATCGTTTTGAAAAGCAAGTCATATGAACTTTGTGTAGAAATTGTCAGCTGTGAAAATGCCTCATCGTAACCAGTGCCATATTATCCAATAGGCTGACATAGTCTATAGCCTAGGGCGTCGTTAAAGAAATAGTCTCACAATTCGTGCAAATCATTTTTCCCTCCCAAAAAAACACCAAAAAGAAGTGAAGAGTCTGCCTGGAGAGAATTTATGTCTTTTTTGAAGCGTATATGAACTTGAATATGAATGATTTAACGCTGTTCATGAAATAGTCTTTCTAAATATCACTCGACCATGACAAATAGAGACTTACTCCCTCGAGCTGAAGCTCTCGGGAGACATTCAGATTGATGTTCATATGGTCTCATAAAATTGTCAAAATACAAAGTACTCTCGATAGAATTAGGAAGAAAATAATAGTCTGCTATTTGTCATGATCTTGTGATACTACCTACGAATATTCACCTGATTCTGAATCTTTACGTAATTGCATACCATTAAATTGAAAGTTTTGATATATTTTTTTTAGCAAATTATTTTTCGAATGAATGATAATTTGGGACCTTTGGTGTAAATGTAATTCAAGACAGAAATACATAAAACACCAAAATTCTTGCTCGAAGCACCTTTCGGCAAAAAAGTTGGCATCCTCAAGAGCTAAAAGCACCAGAAGTGAGATTTCGGTAAATTTTTTGAATAAAACACCCTATGTATTTATGCATATTCAGTATATATTTGTACTTCTAGTAGGCCAATTACAAAAATTATTGAATTCATAATTTTCGATCTAGAAGATGACGCCAAAATTCCTAAGTACCTTACTACTCTCTTTTATGATAAAACTTAAACTTCAATGATTATCACAGATTATTTAAACCACATACAATATGGCTTCTTCAAATTGACGTATACTTCAGAAATCAATTCAACACTTTTATCTATGATGATGCTTGCATCATCAATTACTAATTTATGTTACAAATATCGAGGTAGATATTACATAATATCATAGTAAATATGTAGTGGTGCTCAAAAACGTGCTTGATTAAATATAATCTAGGAAATGTCTGAACGAAACTGTGGAATCTACTAGAAGTACAAATTAGATTAGATTACTTTTGAATACATTGAGAATTTTTTTTTGCCTATATAAAACATTTTAATACGAGAATTTATCCAATAGTTTAATTATGATATCTATTCTTCTTATCTGCATCTCACTATTGCCATCGTCCGTTGCAATCAGGAACACCCGTGGATACAACTTCGGCACCCCAGCAACCGGAGGCACTAAGTCACATTTTTACGTAGATAACCTCAAACAACATGCATTCGGAGAAAAGGATCTACATCGGTCCTTAAGGGTCTCAGTATATAACTCTTGTCTATGCTTAAGGGTGGTGCAAGAGTACACGCATGCCATCGAAACGGAGTTTGCGACGAATATGGAGACGATGTCCAGCCTGTGAATGGAAGCATCCTACACCATCGTGATGCCGGAGAGACCTCTATATTTACCTATTAGACCGAGAGATGGTAACACAAAATTTCCGGTCATTTGTACCAAGTATGGCGACCCTTCAGGGCTCTAATAACGTAATGACGAAAAGAAAAATTATGGTCATAGCGTGTAGGATTAATAACGAACGATTTGTCCTACAAAAATCGGCACGCCTATCGATGCGCGGTAGCAGAAGAGCTCAGTATAAACACAGACCACATACCCCTAGACGATTCACGTAGGTTACGTGACCATGAGACCATGAACCTTTTTTTTAGTACCGATACGAATCTTATGGGGTCGCTGTGATCTGTCGATTTGTTCTTTGTTCTATGCTTGATTCTAAAACGTTCGTCGTGTGGTCACAGAACTTATAATTATGAGTTCTGTGTTCTGTGCGTGTGGTATCAATGGTCATGTCAAATTTAAGAAGAAGAGAGTATATTTCTGAGAACAAAACATATATAAATGAAATTTTAATGAATGGACTTTGAGAAATATTACGTTTAGTGTGTTTCTATGATAGTGAACATTGTTATTGTTAGTGTGATTTAAAAGTTTTTACTGTGAAATTCTGTAGTGATTATTTATTTTCACCATTCATCATGGTTTACCACAATAAGTGTTGTGTTCCTCATTCCGAAGGCTTGTCTGAAATAAGGCATACATTCCCTAATCCAAGTAAAGATGCTCTATATTACTTACCATATATGAACACAACGTACCAAAATGGTTAGTTGATAAAGATTATTATTATTATTTATCTAGTACCTCTGTATACCTTATGTACTCTCTTATATTAGGACCCATATATTTTGTACTGCACCCATGTTGTTTTGAATTTTATTTTTCAAACAATGTGCATGATTATTTACGGGTGTGAAGTTATCCACATCCACAAATGTACACTGAGAAAAAGTTAACTTTGTTGGTAACATTTTTTTTTCTTACTTGAATGACGAATTAGACATTTCTCAATGGCTCCATCATATTTAAAAGGTTGATTACCATGGGATATGAGTATTAGGGTAATTTTTTATGATATGAGGGCGAAATGAGAGTGATATTAATTAAATGAATAAATTTTGTATTAAGAGGGCCTTGTAGAATATTTTTTATGGCAGATTTGTTTTTAGGAGGCTAGACTACATATTTGTAGGTATATCAATTCATTTGTAGCCCCGTCGGAGGGGGTGTGATTGGGGAGAGTTTTTCGAAAAAAATCAATTTTCTAGGAAAACGACATTGTAGAGTTTTTTAGATGAGATATTCTTTTTCAGGAGGTTGAAATACATAGCTGTGGGTATATCAATTCATTTGTAGCCCCGTCGGAGGGGGTGTGATTGGGGAGAGTTTGTCGAAAAAAATCAATTTTCTAGGAAAACGACATTGTAGAGTTTTTTAGATGAGATATTCTTTTTCAGGAAGTTGAAATACATTCCTGTGGGTATATCAATTCATTTGTAGCCCCGTCGGAGGGGGTGTGATGGGGGAGAGTTTGTCGAAAAAAATAAATTTCCTAGGAAAACGACATTGTAGAGTTTTTTAAATTGGATATTCTTTTTCAGGAGGTTGAAATACATACCTGAGGGTATATGAATTCATTTGTAGCCCCGTCGGAGGGGGTGTGATGGGGGAGAGTTTGTCGAAAAAAATCAATTTTCTAGGAAAACGACATTGTAGAGTTTTTTAGATGAGATATTCTTTTTCAGGAGGTTGAAATACATACCTGAGGGTGTATGAATTCATTTGTAGCCCAGTCGAAGGGGGTGTGATGGGGGAGAGTTTGTCGAAAAAAATCAATTTTCTAGGAAAACGACATTGTAGAGTTTTTTAGATGAGATATTCTTTTTCAGGAGGTTGATATACATACCTAAGGGTATATGAATTCATTTGTAGCCCCGTCGAAGGGGGTGTGATGGGGGAGAGTTTGTCGAAAAAAATCAATTTTCTAGGAAAACGACATTGTAGAGTTTTTTAGATGAGATATTCTTTTTCAGGAGGTTGGAATACATAGCTATGGGTATATGAATTCATTTGTAGCCCCGTCGAAGGGGGTGTGATGGGGGAGAGTTTGTCGAAAAAAATCAATTTTCTAGGAAAACGACATTGTAGAGTTTTTTAGATGAGATATTCTTTTTCAGGAGGTTGATATACATACCTAAGGGTATATGAATTCATTTGTAGCCCCGTCGAAGGGGGTGTGATGGGGGAGAGTTTGTCGAAAAAAATCAATTTTCTAGGAAAACGACATTGTAGAGTTTTTTAGATGAGATATTCTTTTTCAGGAGGTTGGAATACATAGCTATGGGTATATGAATTCATTTGTAGCCCCGTCGAAGGGGGTGTGATGGGGGAGAGTTTGTCGAAAAAAATCAATTTTCTAGGAAAACGACATTGTAGAGTTTTTTAGATGAGATATTCTTTTTCAGGAGGTTGAAATACATACCTGAGGGTGTATGAATTCATTTGTAGCCCAGTCGAAGGGGGTGTGATGGGGGAGAGTTTGTCGAAAAAAATCAATTTTCTAGGAAAACGACATTGTAGAGTTTTTTAGATGAGACATTCTTTTTCAGGAGGTTAGAATACATAGCTGTGGGTATATGAATTCATTTGTAGCCCCGTCGGAGGGGGTATTATGGGGAAGAGTCTGTCGAAAAAAATCAATTTCCTAGAAAAACGACATTGTAGAGTTTTTTAGATGAGATATTCTTTTTCAGGAGGTTAGAATACATTGCTGTGGGTATATGAATTCATTTGTAGCCCCGTCGGAGTGGGTGTGGTGGTGGAGAGTTTGTGGAAAAAAATCAATTTTCTAGGAAAACGACATTGTAGAGTTTTTCAATTTGGATATTCCTTTTCAGGAAGTTGAAATACATACATACAAACTTTGTAGATTTGCCTGTTGGATTGTCTTTTCCAGGAAATTTGAATAGAATACTAATGCCTGTTACTTCTGGTGTAGTGAAACTTTGGAGGTTCGCTGGCGAATAACCATTCATACGGCTCTAAATGGTAATAATAGTCAATTCTAATTTTTATGTTTTTCGTAATCAAAAATGAAAGTTCTGTGAATAAAAAGCTGTATTTCAAAATGTTAACATAATTTATTATTATATACCTACCAGACAATGAAAAAAATTGACTAAGAAAAATCATATATACAATAAGTCATCACTAAATATTATTTATCGGATACCATTTACATAGATCAAAACTCTTGGGAGGTGGAATTGAAACCTGACATCAAACAAGTGGATAGATACATTCAGTTGTGGGGTTTTGATCATTTATTTTGTTGGAAAAAAATATCAAGAATAGATCTTTATTGGAACCCGTTTATGTCAGTCGCTTGGGGACATCTATAAAAACCTTACTACTGGATGTATCTGATGAGGGACAATAGGCCAATCTACACAGTTTGTATGTATGTATTACAACCTCCTGAAAGAGACTATCCGATCTAAATAACTTTTCAGTTTTGTTTCACCAGAAAATTGATTGTTTTTGAAACACTCTTCCCCACCACGACCCCTCCGACGGGGCTACAAATGAATTGATATACCCACAGCTATATATTCCAACCTCCTGAAAAAGAATATCTCATCTAAAAAACTCTACAATGTCGTTTTCCTAGAAAATTGATTTTTTTCGACAAACTCTCCCCCATCACACCCCCTTCGACGGGGCTACAAATGAATTCATATACCCATAGCTATGTATTCCAACCTCCTGAAAAAGAATATCTCATCTAAAAAACTCTACAATGTCGTTTTCCTAGAAAATTGATTTTTTTCGACAAACTCTCCCCCATCACACCCCCTTCGACGGGGCTACAAATGAATTCATATACCCTTAGGTATGTATATCAACCTCCTGAAAAAGAATATCTCATCTAAAAAACTCTACAATGTCGTTTTCCTAGAAAATTGATTTTTTTCGACAAACTCTCCCCCATCACACCCCCTTCGACGGGGTTACAAATGAATTCATATACCCATAGCTATGTATTCCAACCTCCTGAAAAAGAATATCTCATCTAAAAAACTCTACAATGTCGTTTTCCTAGAAAATTGATTTTTTTCGACAAACTCTCCCCCATCACACCCCCTTCGACGGGGCTACAAATGAATTCATATACCCTTAGGTATGTATATCAACCTCCTGAAAAAGAATATCTCATCTAAAAAACTCTACAATGTCGTTTTCCTAGAAAATTGATTTTTTTCGACAAACTCTCCCCCATCACACCCCCTTCGACTGGGCTACAAATGAATTCATACACCCTCAGGTATGTATTTCAACCTCCTGAAAAAGAATATCTCATCTAAAAAACTCTACAATGTCGTTTTCCTAGAAAATTGATTTTTTTCGACAAACTCTCCCCCATCACACCCCCTCCGACGGGGCTACAAATGAATTCATATACCCTCAGGTATGTATTTCAACCTCCTGAAAAAGAATATCCAATTTAAAAAACTCTACAATGTCGTTTTCCTAGGAAATTAATTTTTGTCGACAAACTCTCCCCCATCACACCCCCTCCGACGGGGCTACAAATGAATTGATATACCCACAGGTATGTATTTCAACTTCCTGAAAAAGAATATCTCATCTAAAAAACTCTACAATGTCGTTTTCCTAGAAAATTGATTTTTTTCGACAAACTCTCCCCAATCCCCAATCACACCCCCTCCGACGGGGCTACAAATGAATTGATATACCCACAGCTATGTATTTCAACCTCCTGAAAAAGAATTACTCATCTAAAAAACTCTACAATGTCGTTTTCCTAGAAAATTGATTTTTTTCGAAAAACTCTCCCCAATCACACCCCCTCCGACGGGGCTACAAATGAATTCATATACCCTCAGGTATGTATTTCAACCTCCTGAAAAAGAATATCCAATTTAAAAAACTCTTCAATTTCGTTTTCCTAGGAAATTTATTTTTTTCGACAAACTCTCGCCCATCACACCCCCTCCGACGGGGCTACAAATGAATTCATATACCCATAGCTATGTATTCCAACCTCCTGAAAAAGAATATCTCATCTAAAAAACTCTACAATGTCGTTTTCCTAGAAAATTGATTTTTTTCGACAAACTCTCCCCCATCACACCCCCTCCGACGGGGCTACAAATGAATTCATATACCCTCAGGTATGTATTTCAACCTCCTGAAAAAGAATATCCAATTTAAAAAACTCTACAATGTCGTTTTCCTAGGAAATTTATTTTTTTCGACAAACTCTTCCCCATCACACCCCCTCCGACGGGGCTACAAATGAATTGATATACCCACAGGTATGTATTTCAACTTCCTGAAAAAGAATATCTCATCTAAAAAACTCTACAATGTCGTTTTCCTAGAAAATTGATTTTTTTCGACAAACTCTCCCCAATCACACCCCCTCCGACGGGGCTACAAATGAATTGATATACCCACAGCTATGTATTTCAACCTCCTGAAAAAGAATATCTCATCTAAAAAACTCTACAATGTCGTTTTCCTAGAAAATTGATTTTTTTCGAAAAACTCTCCCCAATCACACCCCCTCCGACGGGGCTACAAATGAATTGATATACCTACAAATATGTAGTCTAGCCTCCTAAAAACAAATCTGCCATAAAAAATATTCTACAAGGCCCTCTTAATACAAAATTTATTCATTTAATTAATATCACTCCCATTTCGCCCTCTCTCATATCATAAAAAATTACCCTAATACTCATATCCCATGGTAATCAACCTTTTAAATATGATGGAGCCATTGAGAAATGTCCAATTCGTCATTCAAGTAAGAAAAAAAAATGTTACCAACAAAGTTAACTTTTTCTCAGTGTACATTTGTGGATGTGGATAACTTCACACCCGTTGATTATTTTACCCTTGTCCAATGAGATTTTACATATTCGACAATAAACCACATTTTGACTTGAAATTTTTTTTTTACCATTACATTAATAAAAAATGTTTTAGCAACAAATCCTATACTCTATTTCAAGTATAAAATAGAGTAAATTCTCAGAAATACATAGGCATATGCACACCAAATTAGTTTGATTTCTGAGAATTTACTCTACGTAATATACCATGAACAAATTTTTACATTTCATTCAATTTTATGTTTCAGCTTGTTGTTTACAACTTCATACAACACTTGATATTTGGAAAACTTTTTAATCGTGATATCAAGTGTTGTTTGAGGTTGTTAACAACGCGTTGAAACTTCTCACAAACATTTAAGTATCAAATTCAAGATTTGAATTTCCCGCATCTTTACGATAGTACCGATACGAATCTTCAGATGGCGCTTATTTCCGTCTTCATTAGTTAGCGTTGTCGTGAACCGTCTAGGGGTATGTGGCCTGTGAGTATAAATTATAACTGAATGTACAATTTATTTTATACTACCCTCTTTATCGTCCGAATACTTTTTCACTCTAATTTGCTCATCTCATACGTTTGTCGACATTTCTTTATAGATTTGCCAAAAGCTATATATGTTGTGGGTCGCCTGACAAGCAGCTGCCTGTGTTGCCATACATAGCACGATGAGCCGAGACCTCCACAACTCGAGGAATCGTTCGAGCGATGGTATCCGTAGAATGTTATACAACAGAACATCTGGTTATAAATCAAGATTGCCGCCACATATATGTTTTTCATATTCATGTTCTTGGAACGTCAAACTTACAGGATGAATTAGTGCCAACTGGTGCAAATCGTTCAAAATACGCATAAAAAAAGGACACCGCACACTTTTATAGGGAAATTGGCCCCCTGTCGAATCGGCTGAATTTTTGATATATTGTAGTCCAAGTCATTCCAAACAAAAAGTCCAATTGGCAAAACTTTTTCTATAGGCTAGTTTTGACGGTAGAGGGCTTTGAAAATTCTCATTTTCTCTCTGTTTTTAAACAACAAAAAACGTTACCCTGAATAATTTTCAATATTCTGAGTAATCAAGATATAAACATTCATCAATATAAGATAATAATAAAAGTATTGTTCATTGGTAACATTACACATGGTCAATTATACAGTATGTTTTATCTTGTATGGTCAAACTAATACCTGAAGTTGATGATAAAACTCTTGTTATTAATACGCTTATATTAGCTTCACTTGTATGTATGTATGTGTCTATGTAATTAATTCCGGTGACAATGCAATATGACATTTTTTTAATAGAAAAAAAGAAAATGGCGGACGAGATTTGTGATTATGGTCCGATTCAATTCAAAATTGGTATGATGAAAGGATTTTCGGGGTCAGAGATTATGATGTTTTTTTCAATATTCATAAATTCAAAATGGCGGCTCCAAGATGCTGGATGAGATTTGTGATTGTGGTCAGATTCGATTCAAAATTTTCGGGGTTTTCGGGATCGGAGATTTAGATTTTTCAGTCATAAAAAAATATGTAGTTTAGATACATTTTTCAAAATGGAATAAAAAGTAAAAAATAATTGACAATTCAATGTAAAAAAAGCATAGGGTGCTTGACGAAGTTCTCTTGAGCTCTTAGACGCTCAGTATTGTTATATTAAAATAAAAAATATAAGAATGTAGATCGGAAGCACCCAGGCTTTTTTCACATTTGAGTAATTCAATTGTCAAATATTTTTTACTGTTTAGTCCATGTTGGAAGTAAAGCGTATTCTTTAGTACTTTTAAAAACTACATAATTTTTTCTGCAGTTGGGGTGCAATGTTTTCATATTATCCAGTAGCCCATTCTCGAACAATTTTCAAAACGAATCTGGACTATAATATTTTCATAATGCGTTAAAGTTCAATTTCAAGTTCAATACAGGGCGATACGAAAAAAATTGGGTTGGATGGTGGAACGAATTGTCAATTATTTTTTACTGTTTAGTCAATTTTGGAAGTAAAGCGTGTTCTTTAATATTTTTAAACTACATAATATTTTTTATGACCGAAAAATCTAAATCTCCGACCCCGAAAACTCCCTTATACCAATTTTTAATCGAATCTGACAGTAATCACGAAAATGGCCACCATTTTCGGTTGCCATCTTCAATTCATGAATTTTGACAAAAAATTCATAATCTCTGACCCCGAAAACCCTCACACACTAATTTTGAATCGAATCAGATCATAATGACAAAAATCGTCCGCCATCTTGGAGCCGCCATCTTTAATTTATAAATTTTTGACAAAAAATTTGAAACATAAGTATGACCTAAAAAACCCCCACATACCAATTTTGAATCGAATCTGACCACAATCACAAATCTCATCCGCCATCATGGAGCCGCCATTTTCTTTTTTTCTATTAAAAAAATGTCATATTGCATTGTCGCCGGAATTAATTACATAGACACATACATACATACAAGTGAAGCTAATATAAGCGTGTTAATAACAAGAGTTTTATCATCAACTTCAGGTATTAGTTTGACCATAGAAGATGGAACACACTGTATAATTGACCATGTGTAATGTCACCAATGAACAATACTTTTAATATTATTTTATATTGATGAATGTTTATATCTTGATTACTCAGAATAGTGAAAATTATTCAGGGTAACGTTTTTTGTTGTTTAAAAACAGAGAGAAAATGAGAATTTTCAAAGCCCTCTACCGTCAAAACTAGCCTATAGAAAAAGTTTTGCCAATTGGACTTTTTGTTTGGAATACAACATATCAAAAATTCAGCCGATTCGACAGGGGGCCAATTTCCCTATAAAAGTGTGCGGTGTCCTTTTACAATTTTGAAAAAATATTGTACACGTTCGCCACCTCCCACAGGTATGGCATTATCAGACTTCTATTCACGACCATACAAAGAACTGGTAAAAAAATTCATATGGTGGTACAAATCGTTTTGCAAAAAAAAATGAAAAATTACTCCTTTGCGGTGGTATGGCGGCCATTTGGAATCGTCGGAAAAGTATGGCATGGTGATTTTCGTGAATGTCTATTCGACGATGATTAGCTCTGCACAAATTAGCCTGGTACAAATTATTGAATTTTTAATATTTGATTAACGTGTTCTCGCCGGTTTGGCGGGCTGTAAGTCACACCGGAGAAGTATGGCATTACGCTACCGCCTACTTCTTTCTTCAGCATTTTTTGAAAAAAACAAGAATTTTTGTGTAACAAATCGTTCGACTTTCCTAATTAATCCGACACGTTCGATTAACGTCCACGAGATTGAGCCGCCAGTACCAGCGCTATGACCATCATTTTCCTTTTCGTCATTATATAATTATAGCCCTGAAGGGTCGCTATACTTGGTACAAATGATCGATCTCTTGGTCTATGGTGATTGAAAAACGCCGAAAAATTTGTTGTCCTGACGAAAGGATGGTTGGCCTAAATGACTTCATGAAATACTTAAATACAGAAATAGAAGAAACTTTTTCGAAAAATTGATTTGGCCTGAAACATCTACCAGTGAAACTGGTTTCTGGGACACCCTGATGTATGCCTAATAATTATTTGAGACGAAACGGAAACATCAGTTATGTTTATCAGTTAGTCATAATTAGATATCCTTCATGAAGATTAGATCGATAATTAGCCTTTGCCCTTGACTAACTGGGTCTATTCAACTGACCATTTCAATAATAATGAAACATCTTGCCAAATTGAGATTAGCCACTGAATAAAGACAAAAACTATTTAGATAGTAAAGTAGGTACAATGTACTGCAGAAGTTTTTGCATGTTGTGCATGTTGTGATTATCTAAATGAATAACTGAACAAAAAGAATCATATAATGTTCATATAACATGTGATTAGAAGAAGCCCAGGAAGAGGAGATGGTAATGTTTTCAATTTTTGCAGTTTGTAAGGGAACGACTTACATGTTCTGCAAAGTTCCATACTGACCGGTATGGGTTTGAAATAACATTAATAGGGTTGTACTCGATGAAACTAAACAGAATATTTATGAAAGGAACAGAACGCCGAATTGTCTGCGTTGTTCCAGACATATGTAAGGGATTTTGAAAGTGGAAAGTGGAGCTTTTAGATCTACGAGTTCCTGTATGATATAAACACATATAGGGTGGGTCGTAATGGAGGATCTGATGTAGGCTAGTTGTTAGAGGAAGCATTGCACAGTGGTGTGGTCGAAGTACTTCTACCACGCCAAAGAAGGCAACTGCCGCAGTTGCAGTTGAAACGGTTGGAGATTTTAACCAAAGAAGACCAATTCAAAACCCGGAAATCAACCAGAACATACTTTTTGGGTTGATTTTTTTTATACGTCTTCCTTCAATGGCATTTAGATAACTACGTTATATATATATCAGTAGGATCTTCATTTTTATAAAGAGAAATAAATATATATATATATATATAATATATATATATATATATCAATCGTTTCCATTCCTTATGGCTGTGGCTACATGCGTCACCCTACTTAGTACACATTTGGCAAATGGTGCCACGGTGAAACAAGACCATTAAATGGCTGAAGTTCATGAGATGTCGATCAAAATCAAAATGCAATGCCCATGACAGGTCTATGTCAAAAAATAATTTTCAAAGTGTTACCGTAGAAGAAATATTTCCCTCATATCCATCCCTGATGTGTATGCTTCTGAAGAGCCCGTTTTTTCCAATCCTATCGGTCCCCCTGAAGAGTTTGGGCAAAGCGAAATAGATTTTCGTCGATCAAAATGTATTGGGGATTAAATGCAAGAGAAGCGAACCTTGCTTCAATGAAATGAACGATTTCTGTGAGTGATATTTTTTAATAACATTCTACCTATCTAAATTATTTAATGATTTTTTCAATGAAAACTAGAGAAAATTAAAAAATCAACTATCTGAATGAAAATGCGAATTGTCACTTTCAGTCTTTTCGCAATATCTATCAGATGTAGTTCCATGTCCAGCGTGGCTTGTGCGGGGGAAGTAGTTGTTTTCTGTTAGATATTATAAATAAAACAAATTTTTCAATTTTCATGGAGAATGTTCCCCTTTTCTTCATGCGATGTTTTCCAATAGACATGAAGTTGCAAAATAACACGGATCACTCCTCCGTTCTCCTCGTCCATTATTTCTACCGACGAAGACTTCTGATCGGAATTTTTGGAAGTATACATCATATAAAAAATTCAGCAATTTCACGATAATCTCTTTTCAATGGGGTTCATGTGTGGTCGTTTCAATTTTTGCACGGACTATACCCTAACGGTAGGCGATGTCCGAACGTCACATATTAGCTCGCCCCTCTCTACCAGTTTTTTATGCCTCATCACCGGAAATAGTTCATTTCAAAAGCTTGTCAATCTGAGATAGGTACATAAACATGTCTGCGATGATTGAGGAGACATCCGCGTTGGAAGAAATTAAGAGATGGTTACACGAGGAGAAACCCAACCTGCACGCTCGTTTGGAAGAAAAATACCTGTTAACATTCCTACGGGGGTGTCAAAACGACTTGGAGAAAACAAAAACAAAAATTGTTAATTATTACACCATGAAAAGGGACGAAGTAGTTTGGTATAGGAACAGAGATCCCAGTTTGGCTGAAATACAAGAACTGGTGAAGCTCGGAGTGTTTGTCCCTTTGAAAGAGCTATACAGAAATAACTTAGTCGTCATCATACGAACAGCCGCCCACAATCCGAGAAAGCATTATCAGGAAAATGTTTTCAAAACTGGACAAATGTTGCTGGACGTTGCTGCACTGTTGGAATACAATTTGACATTCGACGGCATCATAGCGATATTCGATATGAAAGACGTTACCGCCTGGCATGGCTTGTGTTTGACACCCAGTATTGTCAGGAGAGCAGTATTCAGTTGGACGAATTATCACTACACTCCTAAAAAGTTTGAGTTTATCCGTGTTCCTGTTCATGTGAACGTGATTTTGAATCTGTTCAAAAGTTTCATGTCCGAAGAAATGAAGAAAAGAGTAATGGTTCATAGAGGTTTGCAGAGCTTCTATACGGCTGTCGACCGGTCAATTCTACCTGTCGAGTATGGAGGAAGTGGTGAGAGTTTGAACGAACTTATAAAATATTGGAATGAGAAATTGTTCAGTTATCGTGATTGGCTTTTAGAAGACGAATCGTATAGAGCTGAATGATCAGTAAGGTTCCCTTAGATGTTAGTGGAATGTTTTAGAATTATTTATTAAATACGAAATATGTCCATAAACCCATAACGGCTTCTCATTTAGCTCAGGTTGTTACAATACAATACTTTTTTCTACAACTATCCACTTTTTGCGAAGTCTGTGTGCCTATAGAGTTATTACAATATTCCAATATTAAAATACAATTTCGTTATTTTACGGGAAAGCATAAAACGTGCACTTTTCTCAACGGTTGTTGCTAGGCGACTGAAAGTGTTATGCGACAACAATGACAGATCCGAATTACAACAAAATACCGTCAAAGAGCCGTTCTTATTTCTATGGCAACTAGCCTATAAATATTATTGTATTTTAGCGAGATTTCGCTTTTTTAGTACTTTTTTTGTTGTAATTTTCGACTTTCGAAACCGACAAACGCGTTTTTTATCTGGATTTTATATTTATTCATGTTTTTCATTATTTTTACGGATTTTTCGATTTTATTTTCACGAGCTTTGGAAATTTTAATTGGGTGGGGATTAGGGGGATAATTATTTTAAATAAAATTTTCCGATGGTCCAATGTTTTTCACTATTTTTACGGATTTTTTTATTTCATTCCAGCGACTTTTCAAATTTTTTTTCGTTAATGAGTTGGGTCCAATTTCCCGACAGAAGGTGATTTTCAATTACCGATACCTTCGGACTTTTTCCGAATTTCTACGCATTCTTCATCTAGCCTTCAGGACAGGAGGGGATTTACTTATTTCTGAAAATCGAGTTTTCAGATGTTTAGCAGATTTCTGAAATGTCTGGGAGTCACATCTGATATTTTAACTAAGTACATATTTTTTTCGTGGTAAGGGCAGCTGCACTAGACTTCCTTTTTGTTGGGTCTCTTTGTAGGCTTCTTCGTTTCGCATCCCGTGCAGCTCTCTCTGCTACAAATCGAAAAATGGGTTAAATTTGAGTCAAAATTTGGCAAAGCACATTTCTTGGAGCTGCTTGGCTGCAGAATTCCACATAACCTGAAATAATAACAAACTTTCTTGCTTAAAACAAATAATAATCTCCAAGATATTTTCTCCTACATTCACAACAGACTCTTTATAATCTTCTGAATTTCTTTTTTTCATGTTGAAGTCCCAATCTTCTGAAATTCTATTCAACTCTTCGACAGAAGTTGATGCCTCGATGTTGTATTTTCTTTCTTTGCAAAATCTTGGTGCACAGAAAACAATAGTTAGTGAACTGAAACATAATTTTATATTTCCATAATGCTTATTTTTGAGTTATGAGAGATGAATTTTGATAGATCGCCAACTCTTCTGCGCCTACGGTGTTCTAATACAAATCGATGCAGACTTTCCGCAATGTTTACAGGGGTATTCATTTGAAAAATCAAACTTTCAATTGTTTTAAAAATGTCTAATTGAAAACTAAACCATGAACACCTGGTATGAAGTGTTATCATTCTTATTGCATAGTGCTTCACGTGCATTATATGCATGAATGCACTGACTATGACATCGATTTGAACGCTTCTGCTCCAAAACTGCACTTAAAAAAATATGCAAATTTAAAAAAATTGGAAAAAATTACTCAAAAATGGAATGATCAATTACAGTGGGTAAACCTGATAGATTCATCGAAAATGACAATTACAATCTGGAAATGCCATGACATACACAAAATACACCCTGTACATATAAAGCAACTTATGTGCTTTGAAATAAAATTAAAATATATGTATTAAGTTCCCTCATATCCTCCCCATAGGAACTTTGTTAACTTTCCGCAAAAAATAAATTATCAAAATTTGCCACACTATTGGGAATTCAACATAAGGGATACTCCTTCTGGTGTCAAGATTTGCCACTATAGATACTTAAGTACATTGAAATTATTGTTTTCGTCAAAATTCCCAAGATTTTGTCCCGTAATAATTTTTGAAAAGTGATGAATTTCTGGTACATATAAATGGTGAATATTCTGTTCTTCTGTTGGCATAATGTATTTGAGAGTAGTTCAATTTTTGCCACTTTGGCGCTGGCATCTAATGTTGCATCCCCAATAGGTAACCGACATGTGTACCTATTGTTCAGCTACTGAACAATTATCGAAATCAAATCAAAAACAATTAAATAAAAACCTTGGATTCATGTTGAAATTCCCTTATTATTATCTTTCATAATGAAAAACGATTGATTTTCAAATGAGCAGTTATCTGAAGATTTGCTATTCTAGCATTTATAAAGTACCTATTCTAGTAAACAGTAGGAAATTCAGTGGCGGTTGATGGAAAAGGGCATTGTTTATTTGGAAGAAACAAACACTTTACTGCAAACTCAATGGGTATAATGAATAAACCTTAAGCGAATGCTTTTACTTAGATTTCTTGAAACAGACCTATCTATTTTATTAACTGATGAGAGAGACAAACCTATAGTAAAAGCTTTTGCTAGTTTTTTTTCATAACACCCATTGTGTCACTTCGTTCCTTTGTTCCTGGAAGTAACATCAGAACTAACAAGTTTGTCTCATTTCTTATGGAAACACTTCCGTAAATTTGATCCTTGACATAAAATTGTAAACTTTTCAAAATCAAAAGGTGCATCAAGAGTGAGCAGGGTGTCCCAAATTTGTGCCTCATCATTGGGATCTCGGTTAAATTGAGGCAAAGTTGCACAATTTGGTGCTCATCAAAACGCCGCTTCGAAATTTGAAAAATTCCGAATACTTCCGAAGGTTTTTTAAAGCAGATCATATATATTTCTGAAAGGCTCCGTCCATTATCGGAACAATAAATAATTCAGCGGTTTGGCGGGCGTAAAGTGGCACTTTACCGCCCGCGGGTGCATTATTCCCCTTGGGCCGTAAAGTAAACAATATACTCAAATTGCACATATCTCACACTTCCTAGCAAAATCCAATCATAATAGACAGTTTCTTTTCAAGATATGGCCTTTACACCCTTGATAGGTAAACAACTATTAGGATTTTCTACACACATCCCAGCTTTATAATAAATTCAATGTTTTATAGATGTTGGGGAAATCTGTGGGATGAAGCTTTCCCATTTTTCCAATGGAATCGCAGATCTGATCTAGAAAGGGTTGTTCATAGACAATGTTTCTCGATCCGTTGGAAAACTGTTATCACTTGTTTCGACATTTCATTTGGTTATAATATCAGTATACAGATTTTGTTCTTTTCAAAGGCCACAGCTGCTCTAGAGCAATGTCTGTTGGACCGGGGCTCATTAGATATAATGTTCTACTTCAGACCCCCAAGATTAAAGTCGGACCTTCGAGATTAAAGTCGGACCTTCGAGATTAAAGTCGGACCCCCGACATTAAAGTTGGACCCCCTAGATTAAAATCGGACCACCGAGATTTAGTACAGTAACCACAGACAAATGTAAGCCGCAAGTGAAGAATTAATAATAATAATTTCACAGCCAAAAGTCTTCTATAATCCAGTAACGACAGACAAACTCAAGCAGAAAGCGAAGAATGAATTGTAGCACTCTGAAACTCGGCACATGACATCTCGACATCATGTTTTATTAGAATAAAAAATTGTTTACCAAAAAATCAGGGGTGGAACCCAAAAATATTTTAATTTAAAAAAATTATAATTTTTTTTTGGTGTTGTTTCAGAAAGTACAAGATTTATCAAGAAACAATTTCAACAAGGCGAAAGATAATTCAATTCTCCACAAGAAATATACTTTGTAATTTCTCACAAAATGCGCTCGTTTTCCCAGAAAACCTGATTGAATTCCGATATCAAATTTCAGGCTCGCGTTAACCCACCACTGGCATTTCCGGCAGTGCCAAAAATTAGATTTGGCATAACTTTGCTAAAAATTATAGTAGAAGGAAAAGAAAAAGTGCATATCCTCCTTGGAGACTTTTACTTCCTCATGCAAATATAACATGTGAGTCTGAGTACCCGAAATGTGTTTTATCCCACTTCACATAACCCTCTACGATATTTACGGAGGATCCGAAAGTCATGAATATTTTAGTTGATATGAAATAATTATACTGAAGCAGGAATCAGTACCCTCTTTGAACCATATGCAACAATTTAAGACTAGTGAGACAAGTCTCACTTATACATGCCAAAGAAAAAACTGGGTTTTACTCTTGCCTCAGTTTTCAACTCACCCATAATCCCCGCAATTTCTTCAGTAAATGTTGAAAATAATCGCTCATACACATCCTACATAAAAAATGAACTATGTGATTTCAAGTTTGAGGTTTGCACTTCACAATAGTGTTATTAAACATATATGCAGGATATGAATAAGCGATTATTTTCAACATTTACTGAAGAGAATGCCGGTTTTATGGGTAATTTGAAAATCAGGCAGGAGAAAAACAAAGTTTTTTTTTTGCATTTGTAACTGGGACCTGTCACACTACTCTAAAATTTTTGCGTATGATCCAAAGAGGGTATGGGTTGCTGTTTCAGTATAATAATTCCATATTTACTGAATTATTCATGATTTTCGGATCATCCGCAAAGATCTCCGTGAAGTGCGACAAAACACATTTTAAGTACTCAAATACTCGCATATTATATTTGCATGAGAAGGTAGGAGTCTTCAGAAACGATATCAACTTTTCATTTCCCTTGTCCCATCATTTTAAGCAGAGTTATGACCAATCAAATATTCGGCTCCGCCAGAACTTTCAGTGGCGGATAAGCGTGAACCTGAAATTTGATGTCGGCGTTCAATCACGTTTTCTGAGAAAACGAGCGCATTTCATAAAAAATTACTGGGAATAATTTTTGTGGAGAATTGAATTGTCTTTCACTTTGTTGAGTTGTTTTTTCGATAAATCATATGTTTTCCACGATTCAAGCAAAAATCTATTTATTTGTTTTTGAATGAAAAAAAAAAGTTTTACCCCTGGAATTTCGGTTAACAATTTTTTTTCCTTATTATTATGGTTCCAACAACTAGCATACCAAGTATAGTGGTGCTACAATGGATCCTCGTCTCAAAACCCAGTCGTACTGGATTAATTAAGGTCGGACCCCTGAGATTAAAGTCGGAACCCCGAGATTAAAGTCGGGATTTCAAAAAAAAAATTGCTCATGGCAGTTCTATGCCTTCGTTAAATGGTGAGTCAAGAAGTTAATAGTTATTTCCTTGTAGTGACAAATATGAGTAAATATGGTTTTTGAATCGAAATTATCATTGGAATGTTTAGAAGGTTTCTGTAAATGAGGTTAGACAACCAACTATACCCATGTATGCTTTTAGGGTGACTGAATGTATTAGGTCACCACAGAGTTGAATCTATATCACTCTAAAGCTTTTCAAAAATTAACAAAATACAGTAGCGAAAATGTATATGCTACAGTTGGTACAACTGTACAAGGACTATTGGACCTAATTCACACTAGTTAATCCAAGGTAGCTGTGGCTGTTTGGCCTTCAGATAATTGACATTAATAATGAATGAAATTGGTGAAATTGTGCATCTGTCGGGATAACAAATTATTGAAAACTATGAATTTAATATAAAGTAGAAATGGCAAGTGATGATGATATTGAAGATTGAACAGAGAAAATCGTAAATAGTGCGAATATGAGTTTTTCTTGACATATCGTAAACAAAAAGGTATTCGTAACTTACGAGTATTGTTTATTTAAAGAAAAATCTAAATAAAGTGAAAGTTCCTCAGTTTGTAGAAAAAATATTGTATAAAACTCGCGAGTAAACTGTTTTTTTTACTCGAAGGAATTGCCGTACTCCGCCTACGGCGTCATGCCTCAATAATTCCAACTCGTAAAAAAAGTATCACTTTACATACTTGATACATAAATAACTATTATCCAGTTTCCATAGCATTACAGGAGTCACATGACAAGCGCCCCTCACGCATCCCAGTTAATCGATAGCTACGCTACTGCAGCTGGTGTGTTATTTTATTCATTAGTGATGGCTTGCCGATATACTTAACAGATAACGATAATGATTCTGCGACCTTGGATATTGAATGCAAAAAGAAGAGTGTTCTTTAAGCGAAGACTCTGACCAGTGTGATGTATCATACATGTTTACTTATCGTTGGATAGGTTTATCTACCGTTGATTGATTAGATGGAGTGCATCATTGTTTGCATCGTGATCTAGTGTTGTGGTTTATATGTATTATGGATATTTCATCAGGTAATATGAGAATTTAAATGTTTATTGATAGTTTTCAATGAGTATGTTTTTATTTTTATAACTCCAATAATAGGCCGTAAGCCAGCAACAGGTGTTCGCAGGGTTGCCAACTCGTCGGGAGCTAACTATCGTACCTACTATAGCTATTTTAAATTATAAGATTTTGACTGGCAATATCGTACGTGTTTATGTTTCGCCTATACTGAATATGATTCCTCTATGGTTTAAGCATGTTCGTTGAATGAGTCTGGTGTTTATAAGTTACAAAGTTGGCAAAACTGATGTTTTGTAAGTTGCAACTGTTGCAGAATTGGCAAAACCGGGCATTTAAGTCAGTTGGAGACTCTTCGTTTTCTAATTTTCCCAACCATCAGCGTCATGTAATGTGCATTTTCCAATTTTGTAACTGGCTCTTTATGCCAAATGTGTGTTTTTTAATCATGAATTAAATATTTTCACTTTTTGTCAAAATTATCGTACAATCGGCCTTATCGTACGCAACCATATCGTACATAGTACAGAAGGCCAAATTGTCGTATAAAACGATAATTATCGTACGGATTGGCAACCCTGGGTTTTCGTGGCCAGTTTCCTCTAGGGCGAAAAATTACTAAATTTCAGTCAGCTGCGACTCCATGGGAGGGGGGTTGAGCAGTGGCAGCCTCCCGAACACGAGGAAAATTAGCTATTTACGAGCTATTTATGACACAAGTTCGTAAAATAGGACTTTTTTGTAAGAGCGTGAAGTTTGTTGAATGAGGCGCAGGGCAGCGTTGTACGACGAATGCGCGTTGTTGGCATGCAAATTTTCACGGTTTCAGCTTTATAGTTGGGAAGCCGCCAACGAAAAAATGCGTCGAATAGCTATACTCCTTCCGAGCTCAGGAATGGAAGTACTTACATCGAAGATACCAAATCCAAAATATTTTTGATTTTGAGTGGGGCCCAGCCGAGAAACAAACGAAAATATTTTGATAAATTTTAGCCGTCTTCTATATTCCTTCCGTTGAGATATGTTGTTCAAGAAGTGATCAGTTATCATCTGACAAAGCGGAAGGAAATTTGGTTGGGGTCGGGGATAGAAAAAAAGTTTTGAAAATTTTCCCTCCGAAAATATCTCAGGTCAAAAATTAGCCGGTTTCCTATATTTTCACTTTTTAGTTCATTAGTTTCATTTTGGCCATTATAATCGAAGTGGAAGGAATGACTATTTCTTCGACTTTGTAGGATCTGAAAAAAAATCCTTTGTGTTAATTCCTTACCTTGGGGGGTTGCTTTTTTTGGTCCCTAAAGAAGTGCTATTCAAAGTTTCAGAGCTTAATCATTATTTAAAGTCCATTTTTTCCAATTTTTGAACATAGCCGGTCCCGCGAGTTTTTCGAGTGCCCCCTTTTGGCCCCCTGTGACCCGGCCCGGCTGAAAATTCCTTCCCTCTCGATTTCAGCTCCCTATGGGCCAAACTCAAACTAATGTCTAAAAAGTAAGAATATAGGAGACCGTCTAATTTTTGACCTAAGACATTTTCGCGAGGAAAATTAAAAAAAAAAATTGTTCGGCCTTGGCCCCAACCAAATTTCCTTCCGTTTTGTCAGGTGATAACTGAACAAGATATCTTAACGGAAGGAATATAGAAGACAAAACGGCTAAAATTTATCAAAATATTTTCCCTTGTTTCTCGGATGGGCCCTACTCAGAGTCAAAAATATTTTGGATTTGGTATTTTATTATTTCCATTCCTGAGCTCGGAATGAGTATAGCTGTTTGGCGCATTTTTGCACTGGTGGCTCCCTAAATAATATTAGTACAACTGTACTTGACATGAGTCATTTCAAAATGTTGTGAATCTAGTGCTGTTGTCAATTTTTCTGAAATAATTGCTAATATATATTTTTTTTATTTTTGACATTGAAAAATGAGAATAGTTGCACTAAAAATGAATGAATGAATGAATATTCACTCATGAAATTTAGTGTCCTAGTGGACTTTTTTGAGGTCTACGTAAAGTAAAAGAAATCACTCCAATCGGTTGAAAAATGTTTGTTTTAAATGGGTCACACTGTATAATATGTCCTTTAGGTGAAAATGTGTCAGATGATGGTGTACCTATATGTTACTTTGAATAAATAAAAACAGATGGCTGTATCTCGGTGGAAAGATTGTCAGCTGATTTAGGAAAGACGTGAGCTTCGATTGCGCATTTAAATACACCGAGAAATACACCAGCTGACGGGTATGTTCCCCATTATCAAAATGCAGATAATTCTAAGTCTGATTTTATGACCATTCTGTTCATGTTTTCAAATCGAAATCAAAATAATTCCATTGTTATATTGAAATCAAATCAATATTCTCAATACATTTTAATATTTTTAATCATACGTACTTTGGGAAAAACTGTCGAAGCAGCACCCGAACGTTTTTCAAAGTAATTACTCAATATTGACGAAGAAGGTAACAAAAAACGAGATTTTATTCAAATTTGCTTCAACGACCCAAGTGAATTCGAGCAGGCTATTTCCGAACTAAAGTGTTAGCAAAAAAGTTACTGTTGCCCAAAAAGAGATGAAACTGGGAATACTGACTCATTTCGCAAATATCTCAGAAACCTCCACTTTTAGGCACACGGAATGTTATAATTTTTAGGTTCAGTATCGATAAGCCTAATTGATGTCAAACACTTATTTGTCCATTCACTTGTCTGAAGGAAATATGGAGGAAAATATAGCAACATACTACCGTAACTTCGCCACTGGATTAGGAAAAATTATAACTTCCAATCATCACATTGATAAATTTCGATGAATGTACCAAGTTTCCATTTTTTTACATCAGGAGTTTTGAAGAAAAAATACAAATGTTAAGTTTTTTGTACTTTGAAACCCTGTACTCAGATGGGATGCATTCTAGGGTGTACATTGATATAAAGTTTTCATCTCAAAATGAGCTAAGGAATCTGTATGCGGTGTTTGTTGATCTTATTCCGCCTTATTCACAGCCAGCTGACTTGTTTTCCTCAAAGTGTTGTGTCGACTATCATTTGACAAATTTTCAATTAAGCCAGACTAAATTCACTCACGAAGCCGCAAGGCCGCAAACGCACGGGCCTCACAAACCGTTACCTTAGAACTAGGCGTTGCGTTTTTAAAACGCTCACAGCATGTTGTGTTCAAACGAGCGCTTAAAATCACTTCAATTCTGTCATCGTTGAAGTAAGACGTGCATGGAGTTCGAAATGAAATCCGCAAAAGTACTAGCACTAGCACAGCCGACTTAATTAAGTTGCAAGAAGGCGAAGGAGGAAACATAAAAGCTGCTGGAAACATCTAATACTGAATGTGCAGAGGTATTCAAAAGGACAATTTGTGACGCTGTGTGCAGGATTGAGGGAGTTGAGGGAGTATCCTGATAAATTTTTCAATAATTGTTTTCGAATGTCCATAAGCACATAGACAAAGAAAAGAATGTCATAGTCCGGCCATAGCTTTTTGGTTATTTTTTTCCTGGCATAATTTTCTAGTGATTTATTTGCAAACTAAGGTAAAGCTTTTATATACAACGTCGGTCGAGATTCCTCTTCAGGATCGACGATTTACGACGAATTCTTCAATGTTGTCATATTCCTCGCCGACTCGTACAAAGTAATGTGCACAACAATGCGTGTGGTACCGGGCACCGTACTCGGAAATGCAGCGCCAGTGGTTTTTTAACGCTCGTCGGAACAGATAACAGATACATAACAATTCAATATGTGGGATTCACCGCGACATCCACTGCCCGGCGTACTGCCACAGCCGACTTAATCTTTCGAGCCGTGGTGAGAAAAAATATAAGAGAATCAATTTTTAGAGAAAAAAGCGACGATTGATGTGGTTATTTAATTTATTTCATCACAAACTGGAATCACAATCTATTCAATTTCTTAGTTATGGGAAATCTGTCAAGTTTTGTTATTACATGACCTTAAATTCACATTTCGGGAGATTTTTTCAAAATAATTTTTCTGATAAGTGCAGAAACCACATAGATGATCTCTGATTTTTTTTCAGATTTTTAATTTGAAATCTGACTGATGAAAATAATATGTTTTTGGAATAATATATTATTGTCATCAGACAGATTTCAAATGAAAAATCTGAAAAAAATCAGGGATCATCTATTTGGTTTCTGCACTTATCAGAAAAAGAAGTTGAAAAAAATCTCCCGAAATGTGAATTTTAGGGCATGGAAAAACCATACTTGACAGATTTCCCATATCCAAGAAATTGAATATACTTATTGCGATTCCAGTTTGTGATGTGAAAAATTAAATAACCACATTATACGCCGTTCTTTTTTCTAAAAATTCATTCTCTTATATTTTTTCTTAGTTTTCCGAATAAGCCAAGAAATTCACATTAAAGAATTAATGAGAAGGACGTCAAATTGATTTCCCTGCGTTGTTGCCGATTTCCTCACCACGGCTCGGGCGATTAAGTCGGCTGTGACACTGTCCGATAAAAAAATGCCGCGTTATAAAATCGCCTCAGTATGAATACATGTAAAGAAACCAACCCATTTGTCTCATTACGGCAATTTTTTAACGCTCGTTGAAAAATATCCCGTGTGAATGCGGCCTAAAGCATTTCACGAGTTGTTATCGCTCGAGAGGAAATGACTGACTAAAATCTGCACCTGGCTCGTGGACTATAAAAGATTATTTCATTTCGTGGACATGTTTAGTCACTCAAACGTTTTATCTGGGGAATGTTTGCTCGATCAGTTTTCACTAGCTTTGTTTTGAAACGGTCCAAAGACTAATTCATTCTCTATAATAAAGATTGTGAGCATGTCTGTAAATGTTGTGTTTTCCTTAGAAAATGGTGGAAATCCCGTCGAGGAAGAACTTTGCAAGGAAGAGCTAGCACTAGAAGAAATAAAAAGATGGTTACGAGAGGAGAAGCAAAATCTGCACGCACGTTTGGAAGACAAATACCTGTTGACTTTCTTGCGGGGGTGTCAATTCGACTTGGAGAAAACAAAAACAAAAATGGTGAATTATTACACGATGAGAAGAGATGAAACCGTCTGGTACAGAAACAGAGATCCTAGTTTGGCTGAAATACAAGAACTGGTGAAGCTCGGAGTGTTTGTTCCTTTGAAGGAGCTGTACAAAGACCTTTTGGTAGTCATCATAAGAACGTCAGCTCACAATCCAAAGATACATACTCAGGACAATGTGTTCAGAACCGGACAAATGCTGCTAGATATCGCAGCGTTATTAGAATACGATAGTTTGAAAATCAAAGGCATTATAGCGATCTTCGACATGAAAGATGTCACTATTCTGCACGCGAAGCCTTTAACGCCCAGTGTTGTCAAAAGATCGGTATTCGGATGGATGAATTATCATTACAATTGCGAACAGTTTGAATTTGTGAATGCTCCGTTTTATTTGAATATGATGATCAGTCTCTTCAAGAGCTTCATGTCGGATGAACTGAAGAGGAAAACGAGAGTGCATAGAGTTTTGGATAATTTTTATAAAGTTTTCGACAAGACTATTTTACCTGTGGAATATGGAGGAAACGGTGAGAGTGTGAGTGATCTTATTGATTATTGGAACGAGAAGTTGTTAGGTCATCGTGATTGGCTTCTAGAAGACGAACAGTATAGAGCTGAATAAGAGCTAATACTCATTTCTGATGTATATTATTTCGGTAAATCTTCACTTTCATCGAAATTACAAAAAAAAATGTGCAACTTACGTATTTTGGCCTCCTGATAAAAAATCCAATAGGAATTTTTGACGGTCTGAAGTAGTTTCAGAGATACGTGTCATTTTTGAACGATCTACACAATGATATTCATCCGTGTTACCTTTTTTTTTTGAAAACGGATCTTTTTACCAAAAACTTCAAGTTTCTTATAACCCACGAATTGGTTCATTTGGAATTCGTGATAGATCCAATGTTGCCAAATCACTATAATATTGTAGGTAGGTTACGAAAGTCAATTTTTGTCCAATTAAAAAAAAGTGTTAAACTGGTAAATACCAAGTAAATACCAATATTTAGATTGTGCTGGTGAAAAAGAGGCAATTTTATTTATTTTTCGCGGTAAGAACGTTTACTAGAAAAGTCAGTTATCGGCCCGCAAACTCTTAAATTACTTGAGACCTCGAAATACGCAAGCTCCGATTTTTTTTTTAAGGAATTCGATATGTCCTTTTAACCGAAGATTTACCATTATTTCTGTAGATTTTTTCGAATTTTAAAATACTGTTACAACCGCTGTCTACGGCGCCACTCTCTGTTTGTTTTTCTAGGTTTGGAATTCTTGGTGAATCTTTGAAAAAATCTCATATTGTATTTTTCAAGTTTTCAGTGGTTTTTGAGATATCTAAAATCTATCAATAAATACTCAACTTAAATTGCAGAAAAACAACATGAGTGTTATATAGGCAAAATATTTTTCTTTTTTTTATTATTTCAGATGTACGTCAATAATTCTGAAATATCTATCAACATTTGTTTGTATAATAAAGTTCTCCTTTGTTAATATTTCTTATTCAGAAATTTCTAAACCCACCTTTGTGTACCCTATTTAACTACGATAAAGTTAACTTTTCATGTCCGTTAACTACACATTACTTCCAAATATTACCATAATAAATATTCAATTTGGAACATTGTTAAAAATTTCAAACATATCGAAGGTTTTCGGGATATCGCAAATCAATTAATGAAGGATATTTACGTTAAGAAAAGAATGATGTCATGTTTGGTAATTTTGTATATCCGACATAACAACGTTGAAATTCCCAATGAAATACGTTTAATATTATATAATATTTGTTACACCACTGGTGCTGGATATTTTTTTAAATTATATAAACAATCTTATCTTATCAATGGTAAAACAAATTTAATAGTTATTTATGGTACTAGTGTGTTATGTTGAAAATAAGTCACGCGAGAAAGATTTATACCACGAGGGCGTCAGGCCCAGTGGTATAAATTCTCAAGTGACTTAGGAAACATAACACACGAGTGGCATACAATGTTTTTATCCAACAAGTGGAAGAAGTCGTTATAACTAACTAGTGAGTTATGGATTATAACACACTAGTGTGTTTTGATAGTTTGTTTTTTGTTTGTTTGCGTGAGTTATAATCCATAACTAACTAGTGAGTTATGGATTATAACTCACTAACATTGGATTGTAACACACTAGTGAGTTATGGATTATAACTCACTAGTGTGTTATTTGATAGATTACTTGTCTAAAATGACAATAATAATGACAGTCATAACTGTCAAGTGTTGGATACAGGTTATTTTTATATTTTACATATCGAAAATAGAGGATTCATACAATTTTTTTATTGAATTTATAAAGTTTATTGAATGAAGCATAATGACAGAAGCTTTTCAGGATTTTGAACGTTGAACGCAATGTTTTTCATCTAGCTGTTATTAAGGTAACTCCTGATAATCACATTCATGAAGTGTTTTCATGTAGAGCAATTATCTCAAACATACTTGTATGCGATAATGAAGTGCATCCAATAAGATTCATATCACAGATGTTTTATTGTGATATCACTCACGACTCGATAGATTGTTGACGTCGGGTAGATATATGTGGTGTCTGATGAATTGTTGTTTCCAAATCACATTTTCTTCTCTTTATAATAGTACAAGATCCAGGGGTTTTAACCTGACACTGAATCCAATAGAAATAATTTTTGGTAGACACAGGATACAGAAGCCGAAGAGAGGTCGACCTTCACAGTTCTGTTTAACGCATGCGTTCATGTTGAGTGTCTTATCACTAGATATATATTACTGACATAATCCGTAGTCCGACAAGTGCGCAGCACGTTTTCACGTCCAACGTTAGGCTGGTTTAACTGTACCTTTGAAATTTGTTATCTTTGGAGATCTGCTTTGTGGACTGACAACTGAATCTGTAAAACAAACATATTCATTTGTGTTCAAGGTTACACCAATGTCACCAATCAACAAAAGAAGATAAAGATCCATCAGTTCGTTACTAATTCTTTGAACAGCGGGAGGTCTTTTGATAGTATTTATATTTCCATCAGAAGATGAACTAAGTATCCTAATCTTTCGATTCCTGCCAGAATCTTCTGCTTCAGACAGTAAATCAGATTGTATCTTCTGCAATTTTCAACGTTATCAGAGCTACATCGTAATCATCTGAAAAACACATTGTTTATATTATACAGGATTGATTTTTTATGGATGAGGTTAGCTAGGTTGTGTCTCTATTGTTATATGAATTGATAAGGGTACATCTTATTGCAGTTTATTTAACTGATATTCTGAATGTTATTGCATATTAACAGAACAATTACTACATTAGCATAGTTTTTATGGGTAAGCGTAGCTACATATGTGTCAAATGCGAAAAACAAAATAAATTGCTCAAACCAATATTTGTTTGGGTATACTCATCCTTAGTTTCGTATAAATTACATGTATCAACACACCTGTTTCATAGAAACATCTTTTAATCTTATGAAGCGTCCATATTTCTGTGTTGATAGGCTCGTTCTGCTTCAGAACTTTGTTGAATTGGTATGTTTGTTGATGGAGAGGCCAAAATACTTATTTTTTTCTAGGAGTAAGCCATGAACTTCGGACTACGTTTACTCCACTCTCTTCAAATTTTATTACATTAAACTATTAAGTATACTTTTTTATTTATCTTACCTGTTGAAGATATTCCGAAACGCACAAAAGAAATATAAAACCGTGTGACTTGCCACTATTACAACGCCAGATTTTTGCTGTAATCTTGGAAAGTATATGATTTATCGAAAAAACAACTCAACAAGGTGAAAAACAATTCAATTTTCCACAAAAATTATTTCTAGTTATTTCTTATATGAAATGCGCTCGTTTTCTCAGAAAACGTGATTGAACGCCGACATCAGATTTCAGGTTCACCCTTACCCGCCGCTGAAAGTTCTGGAGGAGCCGAATATTTGATTGGTCATAACTCTACCAAAAATGATCGAAGAAGGAAAAGGAAAAGTTCGTATCGTTTCTGAAGACTCCTACCTTCTCATGGAAATATAATATGCGAGTATTTGAGTACCTAAAATGTGTTTTGTAGCACTTCATGGAGATGTTTGCGGATGATCCGAAAATCATGAATAATTTAGTAAATTTAGAACAACTATAATATTTTGCGTTATTTGTTTTTTTCCGTTCCATTCCCAATAATGAATATAAAATACTGTTATTTCAGTTAGAGAAACAGTTGAGCACTTCATTGCTATAGAAAACATTATACTTAATATTTTTCTGTAATTTTTCATGATAGATATGCAGTTATCCGAAACTACACGAATAACTCCTTCCTAAATAGTCATTAACATCTTACGTCATAATGGATTATTCGTATGTTTCGCGCAAATTATTGAATTTACTCTCAGTATTCCTATCACATGAATCACACAAATGTTTTATAATGGTTTTCCACACTTTTCAGAGCGAGGTTCTTTATTTCCACTGTTTTACAGATTTTCGTGAACATAACCTTTAACAGTGCCTTTGATTAACACGTCTTTGATGGTGACCTATTCGAGAAGTCAGCTGCTCTTAGAACATGATGATCTTCGAAATACGCCAAAATGACGTCTCTCTGATGATGGCAAAGATACGTTTAATACAGCCCCGGATCTATGGCGGAAGGGGGGGATATTAGAATTTTGCAGTAAAGAGGAAATTGAATGGCATTTCATTCCTCCTCATTCCCCCCACTTCGGTGGTCTATGGGAGGCTGGTGTGAAGAGTTTCAAATATCATTTAAGGCGCGTTGTAGGTAATACCAAACTTCTCTTCGGGGAATTAACCACAATGCTTGCGCAAATAGAGGGAATCCTTAATTCTCGTCCCATTTGTCCACTAACCTCTGATCCCAATGACCTCCGTCCCCTATCTCCGGCTCACTTTCTCATCGGAAGATCATTAGTAGCAGCCCCTGACGATGACCTGGTCGACGAAAAAATCAATCGCTTGACCAGATTCCAACTTATCCAGCAAGCTTGTCAGAATTTTTGGCGTCGATGGAGCAAAAAACCCAATGGAAGAAAAATCAAGGTCAATTGGAAGTTGGTTCTCTAGTTTTAATCAAAGATGATCATACTATGCCAACGGAGTGGAGACTAGGTCGTGTAATCCATATTCATCTTGGATCCGATGGTATTGGACGCGTAGCCTCTGTTAAAACGAACAACGGTGTTGTTAAGCGGAGTTTTGCGAAGTTGTGCCCTCTTCCAATTGAAAGACACTGCACTCTTTCAAAGCCGGGGCCATGTTCATGAACTATGTTTTCTTTCATTTCGATTTTCTTGTTACCTCACCAGTTTTTGCTAACAATTTTTAGTATCACATTGTATACTCGAGAATTATGTAATGTCAGCGAGACAATTAATGACAAATGTATTTTGATTGAACGATTAAAAAAGTCAGTCCAGATTTCAACGAGTTTCTTTAAAGAAAACTATACTATAAACAAACAAAAACCATATACAGTCCATCAGAAACCCAACACTGTAGTAAGTAAGCAAAAGCTTGAGAGACGGTAAATAAGGGTCAGAAGTATTATTTGATGTGATCATAACTGGTGCAATGAGTTAAGTAAGTATGGGTACTTCGATATAGGCTATACTGTATGGTGAACGAACAGGCTCCAAAAGATCAAATAATTCATTCAAACAATTCCAATTCGTATTTTTTATTATACCTACTATATAACAAACATACATCACAATACCACTTGATAACAATATTAAAATTAAGGTTTGAGCACTCTTAAAGTCGATTAATATTTTTACTCTTATCTTTACGAACTATTACTGCAAATGATTTTCATGGTAATACTTACTAGGTAGGTACTCTCTAATGGTTTCGAATCGTTCGTCTATTTTTTTATGACACAAAAAGTGTCCTATGTCATCAACACAATGATTTATAGGTATAAGCTTGAAGTTTCTGTATAGTGCGTAAAGTCATTCAAAGTTCCTGATCAATACAATAATATAAAAATTAATTTATTCTTATCACTAGAACATACAGATATTTTATTTTAGGGCAAGTTTCTAAGATAAATAAAGTGACTATAACCCGAAAGGTTCTTTTTGCACTAAAATTTCTGTTCTACATTTCCTACCACACGCCAAAAATCTAATGAACTCGTTGTAACTGTACGTTCATTGGGAATGTTTTTTCTGGTTCAATCCCAAACGAAGAGTCTTTTTTTTTCTATGAATAAAATCAAACTTCAACCCCGTTTCACTTTTAAAACTACCAAACTTATCGTCAGGAACAGTGCTATCCAAACGATGGTGGCCATGAAACCATAATACACATCTGGTTCTAGCAGGGACCATCCCCTAGTCATCATGGATCGCAGGGAGGTTGTCGCTAAGGTCAGCGGTAAGAACGTGGAGATGTACCTTAAGCCTGTCGGCATCCCCTCTATAGGCCAAATCACCCCGCTGAGCAACAGTGTCGGGTAGAAGCTACCCAGCGCTAGCTGAATGGCGTTCCTTTCCAGTTCGCAAACTGCCGAAATGACGAATCCGAAGCACATACCACAGAGCCCTTGGAGAATGGTTATGATGATAACGAGAATGAGGTCGCCTTTGCATTCCACTTTGAAGACTAATATCATGAAGATTAGTACCAGCGCTGTTTGACCACACATGACGACGAACTGGGTGACCACATGGGAGAACAGGATTTCTCCGGGAGAGACGCCTGAAATAAAAGAGACGTTAATAATTAATTAATGAAATTGCATATGATTGATGTAGTTGAGCATTAATTTTAACAATTTGTATTTAATATCTGTATTTAATCTTATATCTTTAGACAAGCAATTCTTGCATATTTATTTATTTTTTTATTTATTTATGTATTTATTTATGTATGTATTTATTTACTTATTTATTTATAGGAGTCTTCCTGAAAAACGGGGTTTTGGATGTTGGAATTTTTGTTAAGAATTCATTGAAGACTACCAGTCGAGAGATGCTGAACATTAATTATAAAACCTATGAAGCCGTTCGAATAGCCCTTACATGTTTTGGGAAAAGATATATAGAGTGTTTCTTCAAACCGGGGCAACATGAAGTATCAATTTTTTGAATTGATCACCCCATAAATGTTTCCCACCAACAAATATATCAATGTGTGTTTTATTTTTTTTTATTTTTTTTTGAGGTTGTCTATTTATTTTCAAAGAAGGAAAATCTTCAAGAAAAACACCATACAAATTTTGTGAATATGACTCAGTCCCAAAAACGAATCCGTTTTTCAAGATTTACAATTTCTATTTTGGCTGAAATTATATCTATGTCTTATCGCAATAGACAAAAACTGTTTACATGTAACTGTATAAACTTCAATAAATATCAGGATAAAATGAAATAGTTAATTTGGTATTTGTCCTGAAGAGTCTTCAAGAAATAATTTGTAATCGCTCAAATAGGAATAATATAAAAAACTTTAACTTGTATTTGTTATTGAATGAAAATTTGACTCCACAGTTAGTTTGTGTTTGAAAAATGAGTGAAAAACAGCGGTATTTTTTACTCATTTTTGAACCACAAACTAACTGCAAGGTCAAATTATTTTCATTATATAAATTAATATAAAAAAATTCCATGTGTTGCGAACTTTATGTGTGACACGGTATGTAAACTTTATAATTTTGTGGTTGGAAATGGCCTGATTGTAACTTTTCATTTAATTGAAAAGAAATGATGCCTATTTATAGGTCCTTCGTATTATTTCAATATACTTCCTTTCGGTTCGACATGTAACGGTTTATTTAACTCACCTGCAACCCATGATCTATCCAGCAACCCTTCCATTCTCTCTATAATCAATGCCGACGAAGTTAAAGCCACAGCCAAGAAGAACACGATCCTAAAAGTTAGAAAATGTTATTATTATTTATTTGCCTCATTTTATGAAAGATGAAGTGGATATCAAGTTGCTTAAGAAATGTTTGTTAAACTAGGGAAGAATTTTTCTTCAATACTGCTGGGTGATGCAGCCGAAAAATATTATTTGCTCTTTACGATGAATATATCATACCCAGGCATATATTCATAGTAACCGGTAAGAATAACCCGGAAAAAAAAGCGGAAAAAAACAAAAAACAAAAAAAAAAGGAGAAAAAACCCTCAAGGAAATAATTTCTCCTTCTTCCTAGCTATTTTTTTCAGGGGCTCCGTTTTTTTTTCGTTTTTCTTTCCCGTTTTTTCCCGGTTTTTTCCGTTTTTTTCCGTTATTTTCTAGATTCCATATTCATGTAGGTACCCCGTACTAGTTATTGGTATAATTCAATGAGTGCTCGGGTTTGTATAGCACTTGTTGTCTTGTTCCATCCTTTTTGAATAAGTAATGTCTTCTACAATCCAATGTCTCGTATACATACAGTATCGGAAAGTTTTCATCTGGGGTATGGTGGTTCATCAGAGCGTGAAGAATAGCTTGCTATATGTTGAGAGAGCATTACAATTTCTCCTCTACTCGCTCGAGGAAGGGATATCGACTGAGCTGTTAATTCGTCGGGTGGGATAACAGGAGAGGCGCACAGTAGTGCGTCTTTCTCATTTATGTGGTATTATCATATCATTGCGTTCCTAGTTGCTCGCGTAGATTTCTATGTATATATCCCAGATGAAATGTTTCCGATACTGTATATTATATGACACGTTGTTTTTGACGTCACATTGAGTCTGCACTACGACACTACGAGCTACGAGCTGTCTCCAAACACTCATGAAGCATATCTTTAGTTATAATTTTCCACTGGTGGGGGCTAAGATCAAGCAATAGTTTTTTGCACGGTTTTGCAAAGAATAGTTTCTCGTACGTTAAAAGGCAAGACCTCGTTAATCCTTAGCTCGCACAAGTGAGTTTCGACTTTTGAGGGCTTCCTCTCGTAGGGGAACGACAGCTAGTTCAACTTCGGGTTCGAACGTAAGCAAAACCAAGGTCACTAACTTTCGGAAGAAATCCTGCATACCAGATGTAGAAATACCACGGAAGTTGGTACTCAAGAAAGTTTGAGCCTCAACATGTTAGTCCAACAATGCAGTACCCTTGTCCAGTATTCTGTAGCCTGAACAAGACCCAACTGACAATGTTGTGTAGGATTCATAACAAGGTATTCCGTGATAGATACATTCGATATCTACAAAACTATCGATATTTTACCAAGATCATATTATGATATTTTTGTCAGTCATGGGGTGGTACTCTGTAACTTGTTTTGTATACTGAAGCGAAGCGAAACGAAGTTAAACGAAGCACACGCTATTACTTTGTGGTGTACCGGAAAGAGATGCCGATTGTTTCGTTATCGCTATCGCTATGCGAAAAAGTTTCAGAGTACAACTGATGAGCTGGACTGGAAATGATGACGTTGAGTTTTGGTACACCCTGTATTACTCTGACCTCAGAGTAATAAAAGACATAGAGATGCCCTGCCTATATCTAACAAATACCTGTTTTGAAGTGAACATGACTATCCTTTTCTATACAATTTGTTGGCGAGGGGGTGACGGGTGGTTAAATGTTATGGACAGTTTGTTTACATTTAGAGTAAGGAGGGCCATAATACAAACGAAGAATGACAACTTGATTCGAATGAAATGAGCGGGCATACACGAAATTACCCGAATGAATACGGACTTAACATGTATTAGGCCCTCGCTTGTAAACAAACAAAGTTAGAAGAAGTAGAAGTTTTCTATACAATTTGTGGGCGGGGGGGTGACGGGTGGTTAAATGTTATGGACAGTTTGTTTACATTTAGAGTAAGGAGGGCCATAATACAAACGAAGAATGACAACTTGATTCAAATGAAATGAGCGGGCATACACGAAACTACCCGAATGAATACGGACTTGTATTAGGCCCTCGCTTGTAAACAAACAAAGTTAGAAGAAGTAGAAGTAGAAGTATTTAATAATAATAATAATAATAAATGAACTTTATTGAACCAATTACATTGATCCAATCGGCCATTGACCTAAGTCCTTCAGCCCTAGAAGTATTTATTTCGCTACAATATACAATAGTAATAGTAGAACGACAAAACAAAAAACATAACATGATAAAAATACATATTACAAAAATATAAAAAGTCACAATGTATATAAACATAACAATGTATATAATTTGAATTGTTTGTAGCACAGGTGTGAAGTGTCCATCACATCCCTTCAAATTCATTTTTGTTTAAATCAAGACACTCATTATACTATAGAAGCATTTTTTCAATAGAAACCTAGACTCTTTATCCTTGAAGGTAGTCTGTTATATAAATGTAGGTTACAGAATTCTTTTGCGATATCTGTAGTCTGAAACCTAGAAGTAGAAATGATATCACCATGGCGAGTGGTGTAATGGTGGATTTCAGATTGAATCGAGTATTTATGATCAGTTTCATGTATTTCAATAAGCAAGAGGCATTATTTGAAAACTGATGAAGAGACAATGTTCCTGATAATGAACGCCCGCCATTACTCTGATTACTCTTTTTTGAAGAATAAATGCTTTTTGAGAGTAGCACGAGTCACCCCAAAGAAGAATTCCGTAAGACAAGTTACTATGGAAAATACCAACATAACAAGATCTTAGAACGTGAGAACTGACGATATTTTTCAAACGTCGAATCAAAAAGTAATACCAGTTTCTTAGCTAATGCTGAAATAAGAGGCCCCCCGTTGAGTCTATTATCACGATGCATGCCTCTGCCTCTAGTGAGATTAAAATTGGAGGATACAAGGAAGGACTGATTCTTTTCCATATTGAGTATGAGTTTATCACAAGTAAACCAGGTTTTGGCTAAATTCATTGTCGTTTGAAATGGTGGACAGATTATTAATGTTATTACTCTGACAGATAAATGTTATGTTGTTTTGTTGACTTCAAGACAAGGGTGGAGAAGGCATCTCTGGTGTTTTATTACTCTGAGGCCCTGACCATATTGTTACACACCTGAAAGTTGATAAAGACTTCTCGAATTGTTCGATATCGTTCGATGAATTAGATGAAAAAATCTAGAAGTACTAACTTTTGTTCTGAATCAATCGTCGAACATTCTTATTGTGTTCTATTGATTTCTTGATTTTTCTAGAACTTTATTTATAAATAAAAGCAATGCATTTGTGAGAGGAAGTAAGGATACAAGTATTTTGGTATCAGTTTTGACAGTGACGTTAGTAAGTGACAAGTATTGTATTACAGTGTTGTCAAGTGAAGTTTGAATAATAAAGGCAAGTCCACACACTAGCGTACACTTATTTTAAACTCACCATACAAAAGATGACTTTTGGTAAATTGTGAATTCAATATAATGACAGGAAACTTACGTTAATATCACTCCAGGTGCTACGAAGTCGGTGAAAGATGGCTGGTTCGAACCGTAAATAGGTTGTTTGAACGAAATTGGTATTTCGGCAAGATCTTCGTTATACTCGCAATCCCGGAATATATCTTTGGTGAAATTCTGATAGGCGAGTTGCAGATCTCTCTGAAGAATTATACCAATCTGCTGATCTGAAATGAGAAAAAATTGTAGTGTCTTCAATTATAATTTTACATTTCCTCTTGAAGATCTATTCAGTACTCTTTCTGTACATATCATATACTAATATGATACCTAGAAGCATAGCTTGAGCAGGTAGGGGACGGCTATTATTATTATTATTTTCCGTGGCGCTCAGAAATTGATACATTTCCATTTTCAGTTATTCTAAAATTCGTGGATACTTTAGTCAAATTTTGTTGTTTTCTGCTTTGGCCACACAATTTACTAGTTCCTTCGATCATATTTTGATTATTGAAAGAAAATTATAAAATATTTTTGAACCTAATGATTTTTTCAAATAATAATTTTCAAAACGGAATAAATATACGAAAATAAAAAATTATAACTTCAAATTATCACGTTGATGAATATTGATTAGTAGTACCAAGTTTGATTTTTTTTTCATTCAATTTCATTTCAGGATAGAAACTTTTCATCTTAAAATAAGGTCGACACATGACTTATAGGAAATTTCCCTAATTTGATTTATAACAAAACTATTATGGCGGCGCAAGCGGCAAAGATATGAGGTGGCAAATTGAAAATTCGAAATGAGCACGTCGAAATCTATAAAATCACCAATTTTCAAAACTTCCGGAAAACTTTCTAGGTAACCCCTTTTTTGAGCACCAAATGATTGAGCTTATACGGAAGTAAGAGAATAAAGATACTCACTTGACATATCTAGCCACACCCTAACTTCACTCTGATCTAAAGTTTCCTCGTCCGCATCTTTCCCCAAAGCCATTCGAGCTACCAAGGCGTCCGTGTAATTCTCTGTGAAATACAAAGCTCCCCAAGCGTCCCCTCTCTGAACAGCCATTCTAGCCGACTCTGGATCCGGATAAAACTGTTTCACTATCGTCGACGTATTGAGGGTTTTGAGGTACCGACAACTGAGGTTCCCGAATTTGCAGCCGGGCTCGAAATCGCATTCTTGGTAATCCAGGTTCGTGTAGTTCTTTTCGTGGTTCACAATGGCTAGCTTCAGGCCCTTGGGATCGCCTCCTATGGCCAAACAAAAGAGGATGACTTGCATGACGGGCAGCGCGAAAATGAACAGCATCACTCCGACGTTCCGCCACATTCGCAAGAAGTTTTTCTGTAAGAGTGCTTTGAGTTTGCCGACGGTGGTCCATTCTGTGCAGTTTCCGCAGTCGTCGCAAGCTTCCTGGATGCCAAGGGCGGATGTTGAGGCTTTGCCCATCTGAAATTGTACGTTTTCATTATTAATGTCAGTGAAAATATTACTGGAATTAAGAAGAAATTAAAATTAACAATTAATGACAGAACAATACAGAGCAATTCACGATGAGCTTGATAAAAGGCTATCTTTGTCAAATTGAAAATTAAAAGATTTTGCCGCGAAAAATAGGAAATACTTCGCCAATTTTTGAACACCTTGGACTTAACAGGCATGCCTTCCCTCAAAATGGAGCTGAATGTTGACGTCTCAGTTCTTCTGATACGTAATTTTGTTGCACCAGGCTACGTATCACACAAAGAGTTGGGGAGGACTATTATAAAGGCCACTATTCTTACCAGAGCAGCTGAAGGAGAGAGCGTGTTGAAAAAACACTAAAGAGAAGTTTCTAAAATATAAGATTCACTGTCCTTGAATAAGATTCTGGAAAATTCGAAAAATCTTACAATGAACCATAAGTTCCTTATTAAGTCTCTAGAACGTAATTAAAACACCCGAGTGAGTTCTTGGAAGTTTAGACACCAGGGAGAAGGTGTGGTGGTGGAACTTTCAGAAATTGTTTGAATATAAGAAAGAAAATTTTGGAATGTTCTCAAAGTTTCTGGAAAATTTGCACAAATTCTAGATCTCTGTGGAATGAACCAGAACAGAGGCTCCGGAGAGTTCTAGATTTTTTTATTACGATTTTTATTATTACGGCATACATTTAGAAAGTCCACTAGGACACCATATTTCATGAATAAATCTCCATTTCCAGGGTCAACTAATCTTATTTTTCAAGGTTCAAAATCTAAAAAAATTACTAGCGTTTTTTTGGAAAAAAATCTGACTACATCACTGGATTCGCGACATTTTCAAATGGATCGTATGTGAATTATGTTGAAATGTGTCGATCAATAAAAAAGTTAACGGGAATGAAATTTGAAAAATATGTCTTGTGATCACACCACCAATTCAATTTCAGGACTTTTATCAAAATTCAATATGCATCACTGTATTCAGCAGGTCTCGATATATCAGTGGTCAAAATTTCATCAAAATCTGTATATAATTAAGAAAATATGACAATGGAATTTCAGGAAAATGTAATTTTACCTAATGATTTTTTATTTTTTCGATTTTCCATGAAATTATGGTCAGTGATATTTCGAGACTTCCTGCATATATGAACCATTTGAAAATGTCGCGAATCCACTGACGTAGTCAGATTTTTTCTAAAAAATCTCTAGTAATTTTTTTAGATTTTTGACCTTGAAAAATTGGCCCTGGAATTGGAGATATATCCATTAAATATGGTGTCTTAGTGGACTTTTCAAATATCTACCTGTTTTATTAAATGGGTCACACTGTAGAATGCTTTTGATAGAGAATGTCTAAATTACTAGTCTTCACATGTATATTTATGAATACGAGTTATCTCTGCAGAGTTATCATCAGTGATTAAAATTTTGAGCGAGGTCAATTCAGAATTTTTTTCTTCTTCGGTAACATACCTATACCATATTCTCTAAGAATGAAAATTGGACAACCCATGCATGCAATTTGTCAAATTTCGGACACCTGTCGAGTTCTTATTTAATAATTCTTGCAGATATCGGAAATATTATTAGGAAGTTAACTTTTTGACATTGTTCCTTCTCATAATATGTATATTCGATATCTGTAGATAAACCACGTTACTGGGACAATAACCGCTTGAATTTTCAAATTATATTTCAATTGCTTTCTGTCAGCCATTTGTCCCATATTTTCTCCACCATCTAGCAGTTTGTAGATAGGCCAAAAGTCCTCTATAATCCAGTAACGACAGACAAACTCAAGCAGAAAGCGAAGAATGAATTGTGGCACTCTGAAACTCGGCACATGACATCTCGACATCATGTTTTATTATAAAAAAAATTGTTTATCAAAAATCAGGGGTGGAACCTGAAAAATGTTTCATTTAAAAAAAATAAAAAAATTTTTTGTTGCTATTTCAGAAAATATAAGATTTATCATAAAACGATTTCGATAGGTTGAGAGATAATTCAATTCTCCACAAGAATGATTTTCATTAATACCTTATGAAATACGCTCGTTTTCTCAGAAAACGTGGTTTAACGCCGACGTCACATTTCATGCTCGCGCTAACCGCCACGGCAAGTTCAGGCAATTAGATTTGCTAAACATTATAGTAGAAGGAAAAGAAAAACTGCATATCGTTCCTGAAGACTTCCACATCGTCATGCAAATAATATAACATGTGAGTATCTGGGTACCTAAAATGTGTTTTGTCCCACTTCACATAACCCTTCTACGATATTTACGGAAGATCCGAAAGTCATGGATATTTTAGTTGATATGAAATAATTATACTGAAGCAGGAATCAGTAGACTCTTTGGACTATATGCAACGATTCAAGACTAGTGAGACACGTCTCATTAATACATGCCAAAGAAAAAACTAGGTTTTACTCCTTCTTCAGTTTTCACCCATAATCCCGGCAATTCCTTCAGTAAATGTGGAAAATAATCGCTCATACACATCCTACATGAAACATGAAGTATGTGATTTCAAGCTTGAGGTTTGCACTCCACAACAGTGTTCTTAAACATATACGCAGGATACGAATAAGCGATTATTTTCAACATTTACTTAAGAAACTGCCGATTTTATGGGTAAGTTGAAAATGAGGCAGGAGTAAAATATAGTTTTTTTCGCATGTATAAGTGGGACTTGTCACACTACTTTAAAATTGTTGCAAATAGTCCAAAGAGGGTATGGGTTGCTGCTTCAGTATAATAATTCCATATTTACTAAATTATTCATGATTTTCGGATCATCCGCAAACATGAAGTGCTACAAAACAAATTTTAGGTACTCAAATAATCGCATAAATTATATTTGAATGAAAAGGCAGGAGTCTTCAGAAACGATATGAACTTTTCCTTTCCCTTCTCCGATCATTTTTAGCAGAGTTATGACCAATCAAATATTCGCCTCCGCCAGAACTTCCAGCGGCGGTGGGCGTGAACCTGAAATTTTATAACAGCGTTCAATCACGTTTTCTGAGGAAACGAGGGCCATTTATTAAAAAATTACAAGGAATCATTTTTGTGGAGAATTGAATTGTCTTTCATCCTGTTGAGTTGTTTTTTCGATAAATCATATGCTTTCCAAGATTACAGCAAAAATGTATTTCTTTATTTTCAAACGAAAAAAAAAAATATCTTCCATACCTGGAATTTCGGTATACAATTTTTCCAACTACTAGCATACCGAGTTTGGTGGAGCCACAATCGATACTTGTCTCAAAAACCAATCGTACTGGATTAAGGGATAATATTATAGCTTCAGTATTGAAGATTACTAGAACGAGCGCCTTCACCAGAACTTTGACTTGTTCAGTGGGTGCCATCCGGAAAGATACTAGTGCGGAAAAAATTTTCCGCACTCTTTTTAGTGCAGAAAAGTAGATTTGTTTAGTTTTTGCGGATTATACTGACATTTAAATATTGCGTCGCAGAAGGTTAAAATAGAAAGCTTACCAAGTATGGTTGTATAGTTTAATATATATTTAATAATAAAGGTTCTTTATGTTAACTTTTGGGTGTTTTTTCCGCTAGTAGAAAAAATAGTGTACCTAACACGAGCGTGAAGTGTCTTTTCCGCACGCGATTGCAGGTGGCCGAACGACGCGTTCCAGTATCAATTTCCGCACTTGTTAGGTAAACTACTATTTGATTTTTTTTTTGGGGCTAGACCTCCCGGGTTCGAATGACAGTCAGGACTGATTTTTTGTCGATTTAATTCAATAGATCCAATTATTAAATCATGTAGTTCAACGTTGGTAACCTATACGATTCACTGTTGCGTTCAATATAACAATGTTAGTCTTAATGTGGCTTATGAAGCCAATAACATAGACTACTGAAATCACACCCCTGGATGAACGACCTCGATCAGGGCTTTCCGAAATTTGATAACGATATGCAAGGTACACTACGAACACTTACAGAAAATAATTATACAATTTGCTCTTCCCAACAAAATAAGTTGAAAACAAAGTAAAATTGGGAAATCTAGACAAAAAAAATATACATTTTGGATGTGTAGGAGAGCGCCGCCTCTGAATGAACTCACGTGGAAAGACAGGATCAGTGATCAACAGTTCATCCTCCTGACTCAAATGTGGAACTGAAGCTGGTGATTTGAAATAGAGTTTTATTGGACATGACCCCCAATAGGTTGTTGCAACAGTTATTTATGTACCAAGGGTATGAATAGATGTTTATGCCATGAGGGGGACGTTTTACGAACCCGAGGGTTTGTAAGTCGCCCGAAAGTATACACATCTGTTTATGCCCGCGGTACATACAAACTTTTATGTCATACTAGTTCGTTATTGCAATCCAATCTCAATACAAATCAGTATTTTAAAAAATCCGGTTTGAATTAATAACATTGCCATTTTATTATAGTAGACACTATCGTTCCTAGGTGAATGTTGACAAACGTAAATGTCATGAAATCACAATAATTTTTATGTGTGTCAAAGTTAGAAGTCAAAATGAACGAAGATTTTGGAATTCCTGACGAAATTATTGAAAAAGCAAAGAAAGCAACTGAAAATCTGTTGCCAAAAAAGTCTAAAGAAGCTTACGAAATGGAATACGAAAAATTAGTTGAACAAAAAATTATTTCTCTTTATGCCCGCGCGGGCCATAAAGTACGACATTAGATAGTTGGTAACTAAGCAATACAAACACAATAATGAACTAGTAAGACATAATAGTATATTATGTAGCAAGGGACTAAAATGAATATTGTAATCACGTAAGGGATAAAATATCAGTTTAGTCCTACGGCATATATATTTTTGGCACTTAACAAACTTGTTCAATTCAGTGTCATTTTAGTTAATGTTGACCGATACGTCAAGAACATGACATCTCTTCACTTTCCTCTAATATTCACTTATCAAATCATTTATTTTCATCAATTGTAATAATGTTAATATCACATACAATGTTAATTCAATCAATAAAGATTTATAATGGAATATTTCCTAATTTTTGTCCTAGTTATTAATAGTGTAGCTGCGGTAATGTTTGATTTTTACTTTATGTCCCTAGGGATTTAAAATGCAACTTTATCTCCCTAGGAACTAAAAAATGAATTTAGTTCCTGTTATACGGGACTAAAGTGCCAACTTCAGTCACGGAAGTGCAAAAAATATATTATTTTTGCAGAAAACAACACATCACAACCATGAAAATTGAAATAAATAATACAAGTGTGTTGCATTAGCTTGCAACATATACTTTCGTGATAACTTCTATGTTCATTCATTTGGTTCTTCCGACATGTGATATGATTTGCATCTGCGCAAATAAACATATATTCTATTCTATTCTATTCTAACTACTGAATTTTCCGTTTACGCGAACACAATATTCTTTTGAGGCCAAATTACATAGGATCCAAGCCGTAAATGCCTTTTGAACGATTGATTAACGTAAATATGTCGAAATTAACCCAGTAAAGATAACAATGAAATGAAAATTACAGACTGTATGTCCAGTTCTTAATTCGCGTGGAACTACAGAAACTGAAGATCGAGAGCGTACCTAGGCAGAGAAACAAAATATAGGTAGTTCATTCAGTAGTGCGTCATCGAATGTTGAAGACAAAAAAATGTATGAATCATTACGGATTGATCTGAAATGTTACAGGTGTGTTTCTACATGATAGACTAGTACCCCATTTTATGTTTGGTAATTAAATACTTCACCTTGATAACAATTACTGCTACTTCTACTAATGACACTTACGTCAAGATGTCCATTCGTATCCGTCACTAAAACTTCTTTGCTTTGATGGAAGTTCAAGCCCACCACTCCACTTTCTTCGGTAACCGAAATGGAATCCTTTTTTCCCCAATTCATGGTCGCTAAGCTGATGTTGTTGGACATGTTTTGATCGTTCTGAGTGGCTCCTACTAGTACCTGCTTCCTTGATAGTTTCAGGAAAACCTCTTCCAAAGACGTGCAATTGTACAATTTGAGTAGCACGTGAGGGGATTCCTCTGCTAGTAGTTTTCCGCTTCTCATCAAACCAATCTGAAAAAGAAATTATTGATTTTTTTTACTATATACCTTAAATCAGAAGTTGATTGAAAATTACGATTGAACTTCGAATACAAAGGAGGAATCTAGTAAAACATTTTAAAATGTAGGCTCATGTCATAAAGGTTGAATAATGTTTACGTCGAAAAATTTCATGGAGAATTCTTTATTAAATTCATTTGAATGAATACCACAACCACACTTTATATCGAGTAAAAAATGTCTGAATTTGGTGCTTTAGTCATAAAAGTAGGAGCCAGGTATGCATGTACTGAAAATTTTTTGTAACAAAAATTTTAGTGCGAATTATTTATCAACTAAATTAATTTAACACAGAATAACTCAAATTAGAATGTAGTTGGAATAGGTTGAAGGAAATTGTTCCCCTTTTCAACATAAATACCTTCCAAGAGGTCATCTTGAACAATGGTAATAGCGACTGATTTATTCTGTTTATATTGTCAAATACAAATCAAAACTGCCAGCATTCTTTTATCGAACAACTGTTTTTCAACCAAGAAGTAAGAAAAACCAGGACGGGATCATAGCAAATGACACCCTGAATTTCAACGTCACTACCATCACCGTTATCCTGAATTATAATTAACTACCAATCTCTGGAATGTGGCTAATAAATAATGACAATTTTCACAGCTGTGGTTAGAGTTTATCATTTTTAATACGACATTGTCTAGTCGACACAGAGATTTGTATAATAATTAGAGAAATCGTTATTATGCAAAACTTGATCTTGCAAACAAAATTATATTTCAGAGGTCCAACATTATTAATGGCTGTCTAACCGGAATTAAAATAAGCTATTGACGATTCAACAGTAAATAGAGATTTTTAATGGCTCGACAGACACCGATAAAAAAAGGCAAAAGTTCTTAATTTTTCCATTGCCAGGGAACGCACTCTGTACAATTGGTCTATTTCAAGAATAACGCAGAGTAAATTTCCAGAAACACATGGGCGTATGCAAACCAAATTTGTTTGTTTCCTTTGACAATTTACTACGTTATTCTTGAAATAGAGTATAGCTGGGATGATACGCTGCCTTAAACTCCGCGCTATTATAGTGACCAATCGCAGAGCTTCCCTGGTAACGAGGATGGAAAAATTAGGAACTTTTGTCTCTTTTTATTGGAGTCATTAGAAATCTGTATTATTGCGAATAATACGTAATTATACGATTGACCAAGTATTATAAGTGTTAATAATAATAATAATGATAATGATAATAACGTTTATTGAACAAAGATCACAAAGAATGTTTCCTATGTTAAAATAAAACGTTGGAATATTCGCGAGTGTCTAGGACTTAACAGAGAAGCACTAAGACACTGTGTGCGAAAAGGTATAAATGATTATACAATATCAATGGGAGAAACAGATAAAGTTACGATATTTCACATACACACATAAAAACAGTCACACATATACAAATATAAACATAAAGATATTTACCTATCTAGTGAAGATGGAACTTAGGAATCTAATATAAAAAACGATGTGTAAAGTATGGAGTCTAATTTTAAAATATAAAATTTGAATTTAAAGTAATTGTAAAGTGTAGGGTATTTTTTTTCCTTATTTTTCCTATTTTTTTTCAGTTATTTTTAGCGTCTAAAAGTTTTTCTATTTTAGTTTTGTTTTCAGATACGAATTTTTTCAGAACTTTTTTAAATTTTTTTGGGAAATTTATATTTATGATTTCGTTTGGGAGTGCTTTCATAATAGTGGGGCCTAATAAATTTAAACTCCTTTGTCCTATTGTTTTATTCATGTATGGGACAGAGAACGGATTGTTTGATCTGGTGTCTCAAGAGTCTGTAAGGGTAGTTTGCAACGTTATGGAAATATATTTGTCTTAGATTGAAGAGCTTGACTTCTTCAAGTAGTTTTTCCGAGGGTTTTGTTAAAATAATTTTGTAGAAGCGTTTGAGTAAATCTTCTAGTGAGAGTAGATGGGTTTTCAGTATTCCACCCCAAGCAATTATTCCAAAAGTGAGGTGTGGTACTACCAGGGCATTATACAGGGTAATTGGATCATTTTGGTGAAGAAAATTTCGGGACTTGTAGAATAGATAAATTAAAGACCGTAGTTTTTTGATAATAAATTCTATATGAGTATTCCACTTCAAATGCCTATCAATGTGCACACCTAAGTATTTTACACTAACGGCTGAGTTTATCTTGATAGTTTTGTTACTTTCCTCGATTTATAGAGTATTAAAATTTGGTAGATTATTTTTGTATGAACTGAAAGGTAATAAGAAAGGTTTTTTTAAAATTTAACGTGAGTAGTTTATTTTTGAACCATTTTTCAATTTGAAGAAAGTCTGTTTCTACTTTAATTTTAATTTTGTCTCAATCTACATCGGTATAATATATTACCGTGTCTTCTGCAAACGTTATAATTTCTCCAACAGTATCCAATAAGAATAAGTTATTTACGTATAGGATGAAAAGTATGGGACCCAAGACTGTTCCCTGAGGTACGTCATACTTTAGAGTTCTTGGAGCGCTGAAGGTTCCATTTATGTTTACGAACTGAGTTCGGTTTTTCAGATAGTTACGAAATAAATTTAGTTGTAAACCCCGTACTCCAATATCCTCTAAGGATTCGATCAAGTGCGAAGAACTCACTGTTTCAAAAGCCTTCGCTAGGTCTAGAAATATAGCTAGCGAAGGCTTCTGTTCATCCATATCACGATAAATTTTTTTTGGTCGCTTGAATTTCAACTAGCATTGGATGTGACTTCGATTCCTAGTACTGAAGACAATTTTTATCAAATGTATCGGTCTCGATAAAATACCAATACCTGTTTCGATAGCAAGTGCGACGTGAGTACATGTCAATACTAAGGAATAATGCTTGCTTGGAATGCGCACTAACCACCTGGGTTGTTACTGTTAGTTTTTAAAGCCAAAATCATATTCAACTCAAGAAACTGTTTAGCTCTTCTGAGAGATAGACTCACTAGCCTATTCGCTTATCTTTGTCCTGGCACCATATTCCATTGAAATATAATTCCATCGGTTAGTTCATGCACGGGTTCGGGGCCGTTGATTTAGTTGTTTGCCCCTTTTTTGACAATGCAGCTCGCTCTTTCGTTGCCTCTAACACCTCTGATGTGACCTTGCATTCATATCAAAGTGATCTGGTTATTTGCTGCTATCTAAGGGATTGTTTGCAGTCCCAAGTCAGCTTAAACTCACAAGGACATCAGAACTTTCAATGCTGCTTGGCTATCTGACAGTAGAGTTTTTCCATCCGGATGTCCCCTTCGAGGCCCTCCAGGGCACACATTTCTGTAGCATCTACTTCTGCTTGAAATATAGTTAGGATGTTACTAAGGAGTTCTGAACGCCTGAAACTTGGCCCTGTAACTCCCAGTTCAGCTCTTTCACCCATCTTGGATCCATCAGTGTACCACACTTTGCATCACTTTCCAGATGCAAATTTAATGGATTATGACCAGTTCAAACTACATTTCGAAGTCGTACCTAGTGGTAGTAGTAGTAAGTAGTAGTTGAGAGGAGGCTGCTAATACAGCCAGGCAAGTAAGCCTCAATTATGGATCCTCTTTGACTTTTCGTGACCTCCTAATGAAGGTCAGTATGTTCGTCCATTCAATTTGATTACATTGTTTTTCTTGTTGGAGCTGTCCAACGTCAAAGATTTGATCTCCTGTACTATTCGTTTCATGACCTCCTAATGAAGGTCAGTATGTTCGTCCATTCAATTTGATTATATTGTTTTCTTGTTGGAGCTTTCCAACGTCAAAGATTTGATCTCCTATACCTCACACTCGCCAAGGAAGTGAGATAAAAAAGTCTTAATTAAGTGACATGTCTTTCTGTCGGTTAGGACATGGCTTCGAGGGAAATGTGTTCCGAAATCTTTAGATGTCCTAACAGATTTTCTGATTTCGAATGCATTGTCTGGCTCACTCTGAATGTATTTATAGCTGCTTCTTTCATTACACGGTTTTATATCAAACCCCAAGGCTTACCAAATACTTTGCTACATGTTCAGCTTGTCGCTTAAGCTCTGGAAAGAATTTGGCTGTTCCATGCCAGTTTTTGGTCGATTAAAACGCCTCTGGAAAATTTTAGCTGAGTTTCATTCAGAGTTGTGGCTTTGTGCTTGTTCTTCAGCCTTCTTGGGCAGCACTATTTTCCTAGAATTGACTTGAGTCCCTTCTTTGCTCACCAGCTTTTGATTGTGTTCAGGGTTGCTTGAATGCGGCTGGAAATTGCCCCATTTTTTCTGACACTGATGTTGGCATTTGAAGTTCCTGCATAACTCTCAATAGGAATTTGCAAAAATGATGACTTTTTCAGAACACAACACTGCACCATGGTTAATGGTTATTTAACGAACAAGTGTATTAATAAGGGCGATTAACAATTGAAATAATTTAACGCGTGAGCGGAGCGAGCGCGTTAATGTTCGAGATTGTTAATCGCCATTTTAATTCACGAGTTCGTTACAAAACTTTTCCGTTGACCGTAATTTTCCAAAAAAAAAATAAAAATTGGTTCCATTTGGGTCTTGAACCCTCGACATCGCAATCACCTCAAGTCTCACACGAGCATTTTACCAGTCGGCTGCGTGACTACCTATTAACCTTACTGACAACTGGTGTATTGAATGTTCTTTGAATATTTTTTTTAAACAACTTTTCCGTCGACCGTACCTATCAAAAATAAAAATATCTTACTTTTAATTTTCAGTTTTATTATTATAAATATTGATATTAGAAATTGTACAACCATTGAAACTTAATGAATTTTAAGAAAATACAACAATGAAATAAATAATGACAGATAGTACTAACACAGCTACTTGATTTCTAAATATATGTAGCGGATAAGTATATGGTTGCCTACGCCACAGGCCACTAATAAGTATAATATGTGTTGGAGCAATGTACATTGGGTTGCATATAAATAAATCGTTGATTAATAGAAAATCATTCATTAACAGGGGTCATTAATCAACGATTTTGAGTGCGTTAAAATACATCGTAAATGAACGGTCATCGGAAATAGATATTTACGATATAAGTGTCGTGAAGATTCATAATACGATATGAGATGGAACATTTGTCAAACGAGGCCTTTAGGCCAAGTTTAGCCTATCGATTATCGTAATATGAATTTACGACACAAATATTGTACAATATTTTACCTACTATCAATAATGTTAATTATTTACTCAAAATTAGTCAATATTCCTTAAATTAATGATATTAGAATCATGCAACCAGCAACCAGCATATAATTATTTTTTTACCATGGATTTGACAATTTCGGAGCGTAGGTCTGGGAACACCTAACATTCCACTTGTAGGACAATATGACCATTCAATTATACAAATATTAACCAAGCAACGGTAAAAAAATCCGCTAGTTACTAATGATTTTTTTTGACCACGTCATTGGTACATGTTGGGAGTGGGGGACTCTGCAGTCCTACCATTCATTTTGTAGGTCAGAAGTTTTTTCGAGTACTTTGGATCAAATAAAAAACTAACTGTTATTAATGACTTTTTTGCACTCACCAAATTGACATGATTGACGCCTGCGCAGTTTATTAGCTACCACTATCGAGAAATTTCGTAGAGGAAAAAGTTGGGCGTATCGGCAAAATTAAGCTACTCAGAAGGATTCAGCCTGTTATTAATCATTTTTGAAAATAGGCGTGGGATCCTGGTCTACTATTTCACTCATTTTAAAATTCTCACTTAATCTGACCAATCCGAAGCCAAAGACAACTCGTGTTATCGCGATAACACCAGCTGTCTTTCAATTCTGATTGGAGGATCAGCTTCGGTATTTTCAGCGACGTAACCATGACGAAATGAATACGTTTGACAGTTCGATCAATAATAAATATAGCTGGATATGTCAGAATGAGTCGCTTCACTGCAAATTCCAATGAAATTCCGAAACGAAATATTATGATATTGACAATTTTAATTTGTTTATGACTGTCATACATTGTTCATATTTATATTGATGAAGAAACTTTATTCGTGAAATAGTCTAATAAAATTCAACTCGTCCTGCGGATTCGTGGTGTTTTCACGAAGCAATTCAATTTTGTTCAGAAATAAATCGACAGACTTATCGCAAAACTTCAATCACTCGTGGTATTACTCCTGAAAATATCACGAATCAAGTTTGCAACCAATTTAAGTGTACGGAATCTTTTTTTTATTAAAAACTAATGTTTTTCTTTGAGAAAAAATTACAAAAGTTCTGCAAAGTTGACATATACATTGGAGAAATATTCCACAGTTCTACAGATTTGTAACCTTTGACGTTGACCGGAAACTTTATTTGTAGATTTTGAAAACATCTATTAATTCTGATGCATTCACAAATTTGCCACCCTGTACACGATCCGAAACTTCATGCAATTTGCAAAAGTCTAATTTTAAAATAAATTGATTTTTCTCCGGATTACGATAATACCATATCGTTAATTTTTTGAATGGATTTTGTTGAAATTAGAACGTACATCCACCAAGTTATCTTTGGAATATATTTATGGTTGTTTTCATGTAGTTATTGATATAAAAAAAAAAATTACTTCATACAGTTGTCAAATAAAAACTTTCACTTAGTCGTACTTTTCTCTAATATATCAAAGGAAACAGTTCAATTTCCAACTATTTTGAGAATTTTTCGAGAATGGACCTATGATGCGATGGTACCTAGCGCTTGCTTCTCGGGCAAATCTTCTGTGGAGCTTTATTTCCCATTGCGGTTACCGGTCCCGTACTTAGCATCACACGTTAAAAGGTAAGGGCTACGTCTCCCCTAGCTCACACAAGTCTCTCGAATACTTCTGAGGGATGCCATAAGGGTGTAGCCGGATGACAGAAGAAAAAATAATAAAAACCTCTGAGAAATTCTTTGTTGGTTTATACTACTTGGAATGACATATTAAAAACTCAGTTCGAACTTACCGTGTGCGCCTGTCTAGCTTCTTCGATGTAATGTGTCGTGATGATGACAGTTTTGTTGCCATCTTTAGTGATCGCTACAAGGTGATTCCATATACTTTGTCGCAGCAAAGGATCCACACCTACAGTCGGTTCGTCAAGAATGAGCAGTTCTGGGTCGTGCATCAGAGCTACTGCGAAAGAAACTCTTCGTTGTTGACCACCGCTACAAAATAGAATGTGTTATTTTACTGGAAAATTTGTAAAATTGCAATCAAACCACGGCCGAATTGAATGCAATTACTAAGTACGAATTGTCAAACCCTCTTAAAGTGCAAAAAATTATTTTCTTCTACTACGTATTCTGATGAATATATTTTAAAACAGTTCGCCTGTTAGCCACACCGCCACAATTTACCTATTCTACCTTCTGCAATTACATTAATGTAATTTGTTATTAAGAAGGTAGTTTAGGCAATCAAAAAAAATCCTATCGAAAAATAGTTTCAGCTATGTATTCCAAGAGAAGAATACTTTGCCAATTATCGAACAAACAGATATAATTCAATGGTCGTAGGGGATAGTAGTTGTTTTCTGTTGGAAATTCGCGTACTAATTACCTATTGTATAGGGCTTTTGCGGGAGACTAGCTTTCAAAGAATATATTTTTATTATTAATCAATGATTTTCCGTCAAGCAGTGTCGTGCGTTCTTCAGGAACTAACTTACTCTGTTCCGTTCAAAACTTGCCATCCATTTTTCAAGCATTGGTTGGCATCCGATTGAACTGGAATTTTGCATACGTATTAACCGATGACAATACAATATTTTCAAAAAAAAAAAATACCATGTGCCCCCTAAGGCTAGATAGAGAACGAATAAATATTCGGAAAAAAATTCGACGGTTTCGGACAATAACTGTGAAACAAGAATGTCGGTCGGGAACACGAAATGAAAAAAAAATTAAAATAAAGAAGACAACTCGCGAACGAAGAAAATAAAATCGGAAAAAGTAGTGAAAAACGTGGGATTATCGTATACTGTACTGAAAGCCGGATAAGGACCGCACAGGAATTCGGAAAAATTATCTGACAGTTGCGGAAGTCGAAAATAACGACAAGAAAATAATGTTGATTGGGGGGCTTAGACTCATCCTCCTCGCGCAACTAGAATCGAAAAAATACGTAAAAACATTGGAACATTGAATAATTCATTAAAAAAAATTAACTCCCTCTCTTCAGGGAAATGAAAATGGAAAACTCGGGAATATTGAAACGAAAAAAATCCGTAAAATTATGGAAAACTTGGAATCATCGAATAATGTAATTTCCCTGAAAGCTAGATGGAGAACAGATAAGAATTCTGAAATTTTCGACGGTTTCAGACGTCGAAAATTACGGCGAAAAAAAATGTTGTCGGGCGTCCTGGACCCCACTCCTCTTCGAAAAAAAAAAATGTGAAAGTTGGCAGAAATTAAATGAGAAAAATCCGTAGAAATTGTGAAAAATATGAGATAATCGAATAATGTAATTTCTGTCCCCCTGAAAGACAGATAGAGAACGCATAAGAATTCAAAAAAAATTTTGCCGGTTTCAGACATCAAAAATCACTCGAGGCGATCGGGGGATTCGGACCTCCCTCCTTCTTGAAACAAATTGAAAAAAACTCACGGAAATAAAATCAGAAAAATTCGTAAAAAAAAAGAAGAACATGAGATCATCGAATAATTTAATTTAAAAAAATATATATACTTTTTTATCCCTTAAAAAATCCATTAAAAATGGCGGAAACCCTGGGATCACTGAATAATGTAATTTGAAAAAGTTACCCCCCTGCCCCCCCGAAAGCCAGCTGGAGAACGCGTAGGAATTCAAAAAATATTTGACGGTTTCAGACGTCGAAAATTACAGCAAATAAAAAATTGGTTTGTGGGCTTGGAACCCCTTCTTCTCTAAAAAATTGTGGAAACTCAGGAAAAATAAAATCTGAAAAAATCAGTAAAAAAAGTGACAAATAATGGAACCATCGAATAATTTTATTTAAGAAGAGTTCACTCCCCCGTCTGCTTGAAAGCGAGATGAACACACGCAGGAATCAAAAAAAATATTCAGACCCTCTCCCTTTTCGAAAAAAAGTGCGTATGATTCATATAAAAAAAACTTTACCTCCTTGTTCCCCTGAGAGCCAGATGAAGAACGCATAAGAATTCGGAAAAATTTGCGACTGGTTTCGGACGCGGAACTAATGAAAAAAATGTCAGTTTCAGAAATCAGATCCCCCTGAAAAAAGGATCGAAAACTCGCAAAAATTTAAACTGAAGAAATTCTGAAAATTTGAAACGTAAAAAAATATTCAAAAAAATGTTAAAGTTGAAATGAACTTCTTTCGCTCCTTGTACCTAGTACAAAATTATTATAATTTCGAAGTCACTTGGACTACCATTACCATTTCGAATTCTTCAGCTACCAAAAATATTTTATGTTATGGAAGTTTATTTTTCAATAACTTACCTAAGATTCTTAACCATACGATTTTGACTAGGTAAATCCAAGAAATTCAACAAAAACTGTAGCCTTTCATAAATTTCTTTGGACTGCATACCAAAAATCCACCCGAAGTACATCATCGTTTCCTTGATGGTGAATTCTCCGTAGAGAGCTATTTCTTGTGGCATGTATCCGACTCGTTTTCCCGGCACCCCGGAACCCTTGGTACCCGGTTTCCCGCCTAGAACCCAAATCTCTCCGGTGTTTAGACGTCTCCTGCCGACAATGCAAGATAGAAGCGTGGTTTTCCCACATCCTGATGCACCTAGTAAACCGTATCTGAAAGAGAAAGTGAACACTTCTTTAACTGATCAGTATAATTATTATTACATGAATTTGGCTCATGTTACGTCAAGATTATGGCCGATATGTTGAGATAATGCAATTGGGAAAAACCGCACTGGGTCATTGAACGACGAAATACAGGGTGTGCTGGACAGTCTCGAGACCCATGCCAAGAAATGTATTTACAACCAATTATGTGACGATTAATTACGTGTTTTTCAAAATGAGTGAAAACAATAATTATTACCCTTCATGCTTTCATAGATATTTTCAGCTTTTCATCATAAATGTGTACCTGTGATTTTATTTTAAATTTTTTGTCACCTGTCACCCGTCACCTGTCACCCTACAACTTGTAGCAAAACATGCAGTGATAGTCGCCTAAGGATTAGGCAATTCACTTCGCGCAGTTTTGTATAGTTGGTAAGGAACCACCCGGTTTATCATATCGCGCTGAACAAGTTTGGTTGACGGTTTTTATAACTTTGAATAAAAAGGTTATGTTTCTTCCCTCTATTCGCGTTCAGAAAAGCCTCGGTCCCTGGGTAACATTAAAAGAGTTTCGCACGGTGTCTGCGAGAAAAAGCTTGAACTGTGAGTGCTGTTCGTTCGAAAGTCTTCAAATAATAAATGAATTATAGTTTGGTCTGTGCCTGCATTTATTTTAGGTAGGTTGAGACTTTTTCATGAGTTGTAAATTAACGAATTATTCAATTACTGTATTTATTTTAGTTTGGCATTATTCAATATTCCATCTTATGACAAAAGCTAACTGTATCAAGTTTTGAAATTTTGGAAAGTGAAGTAGTAGTTAGAGTGCCCATCGGCAAAAATTTTACTGATCATACTCTCTCCGAACTTTCTGTATGGATTCTTTGAACCAAGTCTGCCACCGTTTTTCTCTGTGACTTTTTTTGTTTCGGGGGCGTTTTTCAAAAAAAAAAAAAATTGAATTTTTTTGTGTGTTTCCTAAATACGAAACTCTAGATAATGATTCGTCAGGTCGTTTTGAGAATAAAAGTTCCTATGAACATATATATGTCCGGGGTTGCTTCGTTTCTGAGATACAGGGCGTTAAAAAAAACTTCAACGTCCTGTATCTCAAAAACGTAGTAAATCCGGAAATATGTTCATGGGAACTTTTTTTCTTAAAACGACCCAACGAATCACCATCTAAAGTTTCGTACGATAGTTAGGAAACAAGAGGAAGACACATAAAAAAAAATCAAATTTTTTTTTGGAAAAACGCTCCCGAAACAAAAAAGTCACAGAAGAAAACAGTGGCAGACTTGGTCCAAAGAATCCATACAGAAAGTTTGGAGAAAGTATCTATCAGTAAAATTTTTGCCGATGGACACTATAACTATAATTTTTGAATTATGACATTGCTCAATTCCGTTTTTCGTTTTCTAGTTTTTTCCTATCTCTCAAGAATATTTCAATTTTGGTATATTCTCGTATTCATTTTTGTCGTGAAAATTTCATCATTGAGTATTTCTATATTATTTTTGATTCTGTACCGATAGTTGTTTTCCAATCGAGAACGAAACAATATCATGCCTTTACTTATACAATAATAAAATATGTATAGGTTAACCGAAAAAATTTGAATTTAGGTATGTGATTATACATCCACATGCGTGAATTCATTACGCCATAGAAGAACATTTCAAATTACGTATTTTTATAATAAGTTTCCTAATATGCTTGGCAAACAAAAGAATTGTTTCAATTTCAAATATTTGCACACAACGGAAATGTACAAAAGTGTTCTCAACATCGCTACAAAATTGTGAAGATTCTTCAAGGTTTTCCACTAATGTGTGTACATTGATCTCTCATTGACACATGTAAACAAGTTTCTGCAGTAAAAAATTGCAAATATTGTCTTAGTCAGAAAATTATTAGGTAAGTACCTACGTGTTAAATTATTCCAACAAAAAAATGCAGGAACCTGGAAACGACTACTTGGAACTTACGTGTGACACATTATCTAACAATAGCGTCCAGATCCCTTGCACTTCCGGGACTAAAGTTGGCACTTTAGTCCCGTATAACAGGAACTTAAATATATCTTTCAGTCCCTAGGGAGATAAAGTTGTATTTCAAATCCCTAGGGACATAAAGTAAAAATCAAACATTACCGCAGCTACACTACTAATAACTAGGAAAAAAATTAGGAAATATTCCATTATAAATCTTTATTGACTGAATTAAGATTGTATGTGATATTAACATTACAATTGATGAAACTAAATGGGCGATTATTTGTATTTGATAAGTGAATATTAGAGGGAAGTGAAGAGATGTCATGTTCTTGACGTATCGGTTAATGTCAACATTAACTGAAATGACACTGAATTGAAAAAGTTTGTTGACACCGTTGCTATGACGTTACCTACCGAGTAATCCATGTACCATGTTAATATAACTCATCAATTATTTGTATTATTATTGAAATTTATAAGACTGGGAAGTGCCAAAAATAGCGTATATGCCGAAGGACTAAAGTGATATTTTATCCCTTACCTACGTGATTATTTAATAGTAATTAGTAATAAACATCACGTGCAGGATAAAATCATTCACTTTAGTCCCTTGCTATATAATATCCTATTATCTGCTGGCATGTCATAATGACATCGTTATGTCAATATATTTTAGTGACTTACTGAAGTTCATTATAGGTCAAGGACCATTATGAAGTTTAAAAAGTCCTAGTACCGTATATTCCGCTGAATGACTATGTCCACATAGTTTTTGAGTTGTCTTGCTATCCACAGACCAATTTTCAAATTTTATAAAACAGTTGCGTCATGCGTGTTTTTTGCAGCTTTGGAACCACCACCTCGCCAGTTTTCCCAAAAACTGGCTGACTGACGGCAGCCTATTAATATTCAAACTATTTATGACCTAATATCAAAATATCAGCCTTTATAAAACTGTTTTGGTCCTTCAGCTCTTGGCCTATTATAAAATCATCAAGTATTTATGATTACCACAACTGATCCGTTGTTCTATGCAATTCGGAAAATTGTAGTGATATGTTGATAATTTTCATGATTTAATTAATGATTGTTATTTCTGGTCACAACTAGCATCCTTATACATTTCAACTATCTACCCTTAATAACTTTTGACGTAAACACATCAGAAATAACAAATAATTTTAATACATGTTCTTCATCGTCTATATAATAAAAATGGATCGTTAATTCTTCGTTAAGCTCAAAACTCTAGAACGGATTCTTTGAAGTTCGAGAAAGTTATTGAAATTATTTTGAGGAAAATAATTAACAACAATAAAGCAAGTGTAAATGTATTTGAAAACATGTTTTCCTGAAATACTCAGCAAGGTATTCAATCAACAGTCATAATTGCAGATTTTTTTTTCCAGGGTGTTCCAGTTAAAATTCTAATGTTTCAATGTTGCCATGGGTTTGGAGTAGAACTTGCAACGCTGCAGTTGTGATATATTCTCAAATACGGACTATTACCGGTTAAGGCTCTAACCAAATTTGGAAAATATATCCATGTACCATGTATCTAACAAAATCCTTAGTGATTTAACATGTATTTAGTGTCAAAATTCATTATTCACATCATTTTTAGCATTTTCTAAATGCCCAATATAACGTTAATAGGTATAGGTGAATAACACGCTTATATTACTTTTTTTCATTCATTATACTTTTTGTATAGTTCAGCTTAGTCGGCTCTACTTTGTTGTCAGAGTTTGTATCATTAACAGTAATTTTATTTTACATCTCGCTTATATTTGTAACATTTGAGTTTCTTATTACGTTTTTTTTTATTTAAGAAAAGCTTGTACCAATGATAGTATTACACGTTTATTTTTGGAAAATTTCAGTTCGTATTGTATGTAATGAATTCATTGTTTATCTTACCTTGAAATAGTTTTTTTCATTTCCTTATGAGAATTCCATTAAAATATTTTATAATAATAATAATGTTCCTTTTCTATAGAAAACTGCTTAATACTTTTTTTCAGGATTTTCTTTGTGTCTAGGAAATAGGAAAAGACCAACTTGCTTCACTTACTATTTTTGATTTATGCAGTTTTCTGCTATTTCTATCAGCAGGCATTTGTACAGGGTGTCCCAAATTCGATACTTACCATTGGGATCTCGGAAACTATGAAAGATACAGCAAAGGTTAAATAATTGTGGCAAAGTTGTATAATTTGAAGCTTAAGTTGATCACCTTAAGCTTCATATTATGAAATTTGGCGAAATTCATTCTTTGTGTATGTTTTATAGTTTCTGAAATCCCAATGGTAAGCATCGAATTTGGAACACCCCGTACCCAAAGCATTATTTCTTTTATATGAGAGAATATATGTTTTTGGATCAAGAACATGAATATCTTTTAACAACATTTGTAACAAATACATACATTCTTTAAAACAAGATAATTGTGAATTTGAATTAAATATGCTTAGTAAATATTTTAATTAAATCATCTTGCCATAAAGAATTATTTATTTCATCTAAGATATTACCAGTTCTTCTAGTTGAAGATATTACCGACTCTATTTAAGACAACATTCATTTGGACATAGCCCTATAACTTTTTTCATTTCTAGAGATATTTCAATGATTCTCATCGTTTCATTTTACTTTAATTTTCACAATTAATCCATAACAAAAAAATGAAAACTTGTTCATTGAAGGTCATTTGGCATTTCCCAATAATTTGTACGACGTTGATGAACAATACCACTTTTAATTTTTCACCTATACTAAGGAGTAACCAGCCATTAATCGTATATTATAAAGAACAATTCAAAACTTACATTGTTCCTTTGGCTACTGTCATATTCAAGTCGCTCAAAACGTGGTTCGGTTTCTTCTTCGAACCAAAATATTTGTATGCATGCCTGACACAAACGGCCTGCTGTCTTTTGCTCCATACCGTGGATTGTTGGTGTACGAGGGGTGGTCGTTCTACGTTCACTCCAACTAGGTCTGGCCCAGGGGTGGTGGGGTCTACCCGCTCACCCATTGCGGATCCCTCACTGAAAAAAAAAATTAATTCATTAGGATATTTCAATAGAACTTAACAAAAAATATTTCATGGGGAATTTGGGAATAAATATGGAGGTTTCCTTCATGTAAAAACAAAAAAGGTCATGACGAACTTGACGATCTGATGCTTATAAAATAACTAAAAAGTATCTATACTTTGTAGTACAGTAACCACAGACAAATAATGTAAGACACAAGTGCAGAATGAATCGTAGCACTTTGAAACACGACACATGACTTCTTGGCATCATATATTGTTGGATTTTTTTTTAATTATAATTTTTATTTGCTGTTTTTTCAACAAGGCGAAAGATAACTCAATTCTCCACAAGAACTATACGAAGTAATTTCTCACAAAATGCACTCGTTTTCTCAGAAAACCTGATTGAATTCCAATATAAAATTTCAGGCACGCGTTAACTCGCTACTGCAATTTCCGGCAGAGCCGAAAATTATATTTGTCATAACTTTGCTAAAAATTATAGTGGAAGGAAAAGAAAAAGTGTTTATTCGTTCTTGAAGACTTCTACTTCCTCATGCAAATATAACATGTGAGTATCTCAGTACGCAAAATGTGTTTTGTTCCACTTCACATAACCCTTCTGCGATATTTACGTAGGATCCGAAAGTCATGAATATTTTAGTTGATATGAAATAATTATACTGAATCAGGAATCAGTACCCTCTTTGGACCATATAGCAACGATTTTAGACTACTGAGACAAGTCTCACATATCTCAAAGAAAAAACAGGGTTTTACTCCTGCCTCAGTTTTCCACTCACCCATAATCCCGGCAATTTCTTCAGTAAATGTTGAAAGTAATGGCTCATACACATCCTACATGAAAAATGAAGTATGTGATTTCAAGCTTGAGGTTTGCACTTTACAATAGTGTTATTGAACATAATGCAGGATATGAATAAGCGATTATTCGCAACATTTACTGAAGAGAATGCCGGTTTTATGGGTAATTTGAAAAGAAGGCAGGAGTAAAACAAAGTTTTCTTTGGCATGTATGAGTAGGACCTGTCACACTACTTTGAAATTGTTGCATTTAGTCCAAAAAGGGTATGGGTTACTGCTTCAGTATAATAATTCCATATTTACTAAATTATTCATGATTTTCGCAAATATCTCCATGAAGTGCGACAAAACACATTTTAGATTGAACGCCGACAATCACGTTTTTTGAGAAAACGAGCGCATTTCATAAGAAATTACTAGGAATAATTTTTGTGGAGAATTGAATTGTCTTCCACCTTGTTGTTTTTCCGATAGATCATATACTTTCCAAGATTACATTAAAAATCTATTTATTTATTTTTAAACGAAAAAAAAAAGTTTCACCCCTGGAATTTTGGTAAACATTTTTCGTGTTTATCATGGTTCCAACTACTAGTATACCAATTTTGGTGGATTATTGAGTTTAACTCAAAATATTGAATAATTGGGTAAACGGCCTTCATTATAAAAGTTAATTCAAATAATAAGGTGATATATAATATAAAAAAAGTATGGAATAATTTAAATAGTATATCGTCATTTCTTTATCGGTGACACACTGGATTCATAGTTGCTTCTCAACTTTTTTTATAGTTTTCTAGTATTTTTTCAGATGCTCCAGGTGAACACTGCGGAAAGTGCAGCCTTGGGCATTTTTGGAAGTAATGTGTTTGTTTGGGTAAAACCTGCGGTCTCAGGTGCCCCATAATTCGTTCTGCATCTCGTATGACGCACCTATATACCCATCATGCGACTACGGTACACCACGGTGTTGAAGACACCATCCTGGTAGGCGATTATGAACCCCTTGGTCTCCGATTTTGGACCCCTTGACTCAGTACCGGATTTATGGAGGGGCTATGGGACTATCAGCCCCCGGCGGTGAATTTTAAGAGGCAGTAAAGCAAGCAACAATATAGCCGTCGCCGACGAGGAGACAAAATATATTATATTGCTTCTTGCTTTTTATATGCCGCCTCTTAACTCGTAGCCTTTTGAAGCAAGTGCGCAATTAGCGACCGCCGGCACCGCATCAAAAGGACTATAAGTTGGGATACTGTTTTTGTAAAAATCATAACATTCACTAATCAAGCGTCAGCGGTGCCTTGGACGCTACAATACAAAAGCGGCTGCAGTACATACTTTTATTTAATGAAGATAAAAAAGCCGCATTCTACTCAGTACAGTTAATTTCGTCTAACTCAATAACCAGTAACAAAACTAGAGTTCAATTTCAATAGGATGTTGGTAATGGTAAATATTGAAACTGAAATTTAAAAAAATGAGTAAGAAACTACCTTAGGAATTCCATGGTAGAGGATGCATTGAATAGCTGATCAATTTTGAAAATCAACAGTGACATCCATCGGAGACGATCCACTGCATACAGTGGAGGTGAGATTCAATAGGAAATTGAAAAAACTTACAGTCTAACTCCACCAAAAATATTCTTTATTGCAGCTGTCATGCATTCAGAAGACTGACATCACGTTGATATCATGTAGTCAAAAGACTAACATTAAGAGGGAGGAAATGTTTCGAAGGATTAATCCTTCATCTTCAGCAAATTATGATACTTAAAAAAATAATATAAATAATAATATAAAAAAATACCAAGTATGTGCTATCATTGTATTCCAAATAAAATAACACACAATTTTCCATTGCAATATACAGGTGGTGTCATCTGAAAATAAAAATTGAGGGTTAGCTACCACAGGGCTGACAAATGAAATTTATTTTGTTATACGTCATTAGGAAGGTACTTTAATGCCATTCAGAGCAGTTTTTTTATTTTTCAATTATCTTATCAAATAAGCAACATATTGCCTGTATACGATAACTTGGGACACCCGGTATGTATGAACAGTAATTAAAAATTACTTCACGCACAGTTGATGATTTTACGCACTTGTGCGCAAAAGTACCACTTTATGCACTGTCAGCAGTGCGTAAACACGCACTGTTGTAGAAAAATAGCTATTATGAATTTTCTCAAACTATTCGAAATTATATTTAAAACTATGATACTTGAAAAGTGGGTACCTATTTTCTGTTTTTGTAGTTCCAATATGTCATTGACCTGGATATATACTTATGCTGAGCTTGTACTTTCCGTATGAGCTAATACTGACCCCAATAATCTTCAAAATAAATTTGAATGGAACACCGGCAGAATTCACAAGGTAGCGCGATAAGAAGATCTTAATGTATTCTCCAAAAATGTACCTGTCTTGAATTCGAAGTGAAAACATTACATAATGGTCAACAATGTTACTGTGTCGAATTTCTACCTTTATTTACTATGAATATTTTCTGAAAATTCTCTGTTTGTGGTTTATGAAGTGATACACAAATCTATCAAAACGGAGATGAATGAAAAACTTTCGAAAGAATCTTTCATATTAGTATCATTTTCTGATATTCTGATTATTCATTACACTTTAGAATTAGGTATCCAGGGGGGACCTCAGACTGAAAGCCTTGGTGGGGGCCTCGGGGAAGCTGCCTCTCTCCCCACTTATGGTGCTTGGTCATAGACGAACTCTTGGGTTTCGAGGCACAAGCATACGCGGATGATTGAGTTGTCCTCTAGTCAGTGGACGATTCATTGGAGTCGTCTGCGATCGAAAGCCTTGGTGGGGGCCTCGGGGAAGCTACCTCTCTCCCCACCTATGGTGCTTGGTCATAGACGAACGCTTGTGTTTCGAGGCACAAGCATACGCGGATGATTGAGTTGTCCTCCAGTCAGCGGACGAATCATTCATTGGAGTCGTCTGCGATCGAATGCTGGCCGCATGTGGAATAATGAAAGGTGGTCCGACAGAAACAGAGATGATCCTGTTCACCAAACACAGAAAAAAAGATGGGTTCAGGCCACCCGCCATGTTTGGTCGAGAGCTGCAGTTAGTCCAGCAGATCAAATACCTGGGGGTTGTTTTGGACTCCAAACTTTCGATAGAGTTATTCATAAGTCGGTAGCAATCCTATGGCAACTGAAGACAGTTGTAGGAAAGAAATGGGAAAGCAATCCAGAGATCATGCGCTAGTTATACCTACTCGGCGTTCGTAAAAGCAAAGAGCCAATATGAGTCAGCTGTATGGTGGCCAGGCGCATGCACAGAGTAGTACAATAGACGAATAGCTAAGTAAGATCCAGGAGTTGGCCTGTTTGGGTGCAACCCAACCTCGTAATTGGAGGTATTGTTTCAGTCTGGATCAAGAAGGAGGCAATGGCAGCCCGGAGGTCCAGGTAAACGAAGGAGATATATAGGGCATGCGGAAATTGCGAAGTGGGTGGAGCAGTAGATTCATATTTTCGCCCTCAGAGTGAAAAGCGCACAAGATAGACTGCGATGGAAGTGGAAGTTTGCTCTTACTATTCCAAGCAGAGAACAATGGGAAGGAAATTCGGTGGAGATTCGACCAGGAAGCCTATTATTTTTACAAGAAAGCTATGCTTTGGGAAGATACACAACTGTAGCTATGCGGCAAAAGGTGAAAAAATTTGGGCGCGGCCAACTGGTTGCGAGTCAACTCGGCGCGGCCAACTAGGTGCAGGGACAGGCGCAAGGGCAACTAGGCGCAAAGACTATTGGGCGCAAAAAAAATGAGACACAAAATCAATAAAATATTTTTAATAACTACTATCTTTAACTTTAGCAGGTCAAAGTTTATGAAAGAAGGAAGATTCAGTTGTCCCTGCGCCTAGTCCTAATACTAGAGCTATCTGCCATCACAAACCAAGCTCAGTCCTGGTAGAGTTATGCGTAAATGATCTTGAGAAATTAGTCGAAACGAAGAAGGGGATGCTAGGAAATGATGTGGCAAACGAACTTTCCAGAACAGGTTTAGCGGCGCCGTTCTGTGGTCCTGAGCCAGTACTAGGCAGTGGAAGAAGTAAAATCTCTTCTGCCCTTGACGATTGGGCGAAAAGAATACTATATGAACTTTGGAGTAATACTGCCTGCTGCAGGCAGTCAAAAGACTTTTTGGCCGGCTCTAGCAAGTCAAGGACGGCGTGGCTTTTGGCAGAGATCGCCAAACACTACGACTCCTTGTAGGATCTTCAACAGGTCATAACAAATTTGGTAGACACCTATCACTAATGGGCATAAAAGACAGCTCCACTTATCGTATGTGTGAAGAAGAGGAAGAAACTTCGTCTCACTTCCTTGGCAAGTATGAGGCGTATGGGAGGTTAGATCCGAAATATTTAGCAATGAATTACTAGCAGTAAATTGGTTTTAAAGGAGATTGTGTAACGCTCGTTATTATGTAGTCTGCTCTTCCTGTTTGATAGGCTCATGATGCGTGTACATGAACTTGTGTTGCTGAAGACTTTGGGTCGTTAAATTTCTATTAATATAGCGATGGTAACGACATCATTCTGGATCAAGTGAGGAAATGCTGATAATAGTCTTTGAAACCACAATGTGTTACTTATCTGATTGCTGTGAATGTATGAGAAATCTGAAAAGCTTCCAAGGAGTTATCGCACATAATGATGCCATAATTGATATAAGTACCTGAAGTAACAGTATATTTCAATTGACGATGTGTGGAGGTACTCGAAATTCAATGCTGTTGCTCATCATAACGGTAACGTATTTTTTTTATAGAAAATACATTTTTTCTGCTTTATTACATTAATACATTCAGTTTTCAAATGATCGGAGTTAGTATGTGACCAAATAACATTGAATCATTCGCAAAAAGCCATACGTTCATCATCAGGTAACGTTAACGGTAACGATATATTTTTTTTGTGGAAATATAAAATGCTTTTTTTTTATTACAGTCAGTTTTTAAATGATCCAAGTGAGGTGATATGAATAGGATAGTCATAAAATCTGATGTGGAATCATCTGCGGCTGAAAGACAAACTTTAGTAGCTATTTTCCATTGTTCAGGAGGTATTCATGTTGAAAAGTGGAACATTCTCCATGAAAATTGTAAAATGAAAAATGTGATTTATTTGTAATTTATTTAATTAGTTGTTTTCAACCTCAGTGAGATAATTGCTTAACAGAATGAAATTCCACTCTTAATACGTTTTTAAGAATCGTGACTGGCAGTGACCTGCATTTATTTGATTACACTATAAATAAACCGAAGACCAGACTCGCTTTCGTAGGTACTAGTCGAAATAATGAAGAGTTGTTGAATCATCACAAACATTTGCATAACAATCAAGTACGGTAATATGAAAGCAAATTTTGCGATGCAATATATTTTTAATGTTTGTTTGGTCATTTGAAAGTTTAAGTATAATTTCATAGAATTACAGGGTATGAATAATGCTATATCCAAAATTATGGATACTGAAGACTGAAATAGGAAACATAACAAAAAGTTTTATATAATGACTCCTGGGCAAATACCTATTTCAGTAGGTAAATATTTTCATACATTGCATAAAGAAAGTAATGAATACATTCATTGTTTTTGAATATGAAGATATTTCGGAAAATCATCGGACAAGTAAATTTTCTTCTCCGAAGGGCCTGTGTTTACACCATAGGGTTATCCACAATTGAGTAAAAATGACATGGGACACCTAGTAGATTTTTCCAGAAGAAACTTCAGTTTTAACAGTTTGAAATCGGATAAATAGGAACGTAAATATTTGCGAGTGGATAAACTTTTATTTACCTTCATTATTCATTTAATTCAATAAATTTAAATTATGTTCTATGTACATTTGTATGATAATTCATTTGTTTTATTCGTTAAATTATCTCACCAAATAACACTCCAGGTTTTGTTTCCATCGGATAAACTCTAATTTTGTTTCCCTCAAACTTGGTGGCGAGCAAATAATATAAGATAAAATCACTCCATACCTTCGGTGTCGTGATTTTATCATGCTCCCATCAATTACTAAAATAACCAAGGTTTCGTTCAGAATAAAAGTTCCTCCGATAAAGTAAAGACCTCATGTGCTATTACCAGCGATAATTTAACTCCTGTAAGTATATGAAATCGCCCATAAGAAACTTCAGTTGTTGCAGTTTAATATCGGATGAATAGGAATGTAACTGTCTGCAATTGAATAAACTTTTAATTTACTTTCATTATCCATTAAATTTGATCTATGTACCTTCGTTTGATAATTCATTAATAAATACCACTCAAAGGTTTTTTTTCATCGGATAAACTTTAATTTTGTTCCACTCAAACTTGGTAGCTTGTAATTTGGCTCTCGTCAATTACCAGTGCAACCAATTTTTCTTTCAAAATAAAAACCTCGTGTGATATTACCCTCGAATAAATAATCCTTAGGGATCTACTCATTTCCGTTTTTCTAGTTACCTTTTCACCTGATTATTCACATATATTTCAATAGTTTACTTCAATATTACTCTCCATGTGGTTGGGATTTTATCCTTCTCATCAGCGCTAGGATATTTCAGACAACGTTAGATAAATTTTGGCCCACAAAATGAACGATAACACCCAAAACTCAACACCAATTTCCACGAAATTGTAATCCCCTTCCCTCCACACTATCTGTGGAAAATTTCAAGCAAATATCTGTCAGAAAACTACGAATACTCTACTATGAATACTGAATTATATCTGACATTTATTTGCGCAAAGTTCTGGATGTTTAGGCACTAAAATAGAAAATTTAACGGAAAAAAAGGTGAGCATTTCTTCTACTGATCTTTTGTTTTGTCTAACAGTTTCTAGATATGTTTTTAGTGTCACTATTTCATTAGCCTAATGGGATAATGAATGTGAGATAGTGGTACTTACTGGACTTTTTCAGTTTTTTTGTCCTCGGTTTCAAAACACCAATGTATAGCAGGTGCCTCATGATAAATGATTGAAAGCTGACACAAGTCTTTGGACTTCATTCCACGAAAAGATGTCGATACAAAACAAGTAAACGTATTCAAGGTCCCGAACCCACTTATATTAAAGTAAAAAAATATCAGACAGCTAATTAATTATCCGTAAAACGTTCTTGATTACATGCTTTTAACCAATCAACCTGTTTTCATACTTAATATAGAATTTAGGGTGAACTACGTTTTCTATATTGAATGAAAATTTTCCATTTACTCATAGTTTATCATTGGGAAGATGATTGAGCTCTACTGTTGTCTGAAAACATTCCTGTTAGGCTTCAACAATTTTTTCTTGGTGATTCAACTCAAAAACGTCCATAAGAAACGGCAGTTTTGGCAGTTTCATATCGGAAGTAACGTAACTGTTTGCAAGTGGATAAACTTTTATATACCTTCAATAATTTAATTTAATAAAATATGTTCTTTGTATTGAAAAGGGGAACATTCTCCATTCCTTTCCATTCTCTCTCCATTCTCCTTTTCAACATGAATACATCCCAAGAGGTTATCTTGAACGATGGAAAATAGCGACTAAAGTTTGTTTTTCAGTTGCAGACGATTCCACAACAGATTTTATGAATATCCTATTCATATTTTCGAACTAAAATCAAAATGTTTTTTGTACTTTTGTTTAATAATTCATTTATTTTATTCATTGACTTATGTCACTCCAGGTTATGTTTTCATCGGAAACTTTAATTTTGTTCCACTCAAACTTGGTATTTTGTAACATGGCGTGAGAAAATAACATAGATAAAATGACTCCACCTTCGGTGCGGTGATTTTATTATGTTATTTGCTTTAGTCAATTATCAAAGCAACTAAGTTTCCATTCAAAATAAAAGTTTATCCGATAAAATGAAAACATCTTGTGGTATTAGCCTCGATTATTTTTTTCATATGTCAAAATGTGACGTTTTTGGTATTTCAACCAATAGCAGCGTGTTATTCTGGCCAATCATTCGGTTTTATACTGATAAAACTGCCTGGTCCTTGATAACGTTGTTTACCTTTGAACTGTCAAAACTATAAGGTTTACCGCGTCGATTCTATTGAACTGGCTATACATGAGGTTAAAATAAAAACTATCATGAATGAAAAGTTACCTTATTATTAATAGTCATTCACTTTTCACTTTTTCAGCATATTAATAACATAAACGGCACATTTGAATAAACACTCAAATTTCACACACGTAAATAGCTCATGAACATAACCAAGTGGTTGACGAAATTGTAGCCGGTTGTAGACCGATATTCCTGAACTCAAATGAAGATGGCGTACTATTAATTTTTGTTAAATTCAATTTGTTTTTGTGGTTTGAGACGAAACCGTTGTGTGAAGATTTTCATACAACGACATAACGAATAACTTTATGTTACTTCTGGTGCGATTTTCAATTCATAAGAAGAAATTTTCAATTATCAACCTTGTACAATGGAGAGGTGTGGCGCCATCTCTTGGTATCGTCAGAAAGCATTAGCAAGGTTTGCTTTAAACTATCATAATTTCTAGATATCTATATCATATGTACCGCTTAAGCATCATATCTCTTCTGGATCATACAAGGCCTGTATCGTAGTTTGATATTTGAAATGTACATTTTATAATAATTAAATTTCTTTTCTTGAAATACTAATTAATTAAATTGTACTTCCTTTGGTTTGTTCAATAAATAATCTCTCCAAATACAACTCGTTTTTCAAATTTATTGAGATAAATTTTCATTTTAAAAACACTCAAACTTTTTTATTTTAAGACAAAAGCATTCAAACAAACCGAATTAAATAAAATCACTCGTCTTACGGACTCCCACTTTTATCGATTGGTTTGTTTTCATACTTTTGCAAAATAAAAAAGTTTTCGCGGAAAATAAAAATGTATCGATAAAATTTGAAGGACTCATGGTATTACTTTGATAATACCGTATTAGCAGCAGGGGCAAAAGCGGCATTTGACTGGGCAACAACTTCATTTATTTAAAATATATGAAGAGTTTGACTACGACTATGGCAGTCACTAATGTGGATATATTTTTATGGGTGGATTTGCGGAATCACTCGACCCCCAATGAGATTTCAAAAAAATCCTTCAACATAGTGGCCTAACGTCATTTTGTTTTTGTTTTCAAAAAGTAACAACACAAAATTTCAAATGAAAATTCCCATCCATTCAAAAGTTAACAATTGAGTAGATCTCAAACTCCAAACTATCTATGGATAAAATTGAAGAAAATAAGTGAGATTAGTAACCTACACACACGACACAGAGACGTGTACAGTGTGCCTAAACCTAATTGTGCCCAGTATAAAAAAAGCTTATCCCACATATCACTTAAAACTGACAATGAAATTGCTGATAAGATAAAAAAACGCTACCAATCTAGTTTCTTTCCGCAAACAAATCAAAGAACTGATCATGTCCAAGAGATAATTCTTTCTTTCAGTTAGATTCGATTTTTTCCCAATTGGGAACTGTAATCATTATATTAATTATTTTAATTGATCAATTTAATGTGGCTGATTACATGGAAGAGCGATTGGCGCCAGCCCGAATACCAATTTTTTGTAAAATTTGTTTATCCGAATAAAGACACATTTATTATTATTATTATTATTGTACGTATACCAGCATCTTATACATGTCGAATCATCATTTAAATATTTTAATTTGTGTAAATAAGAATAGTTATACACAAGAGGTTCAGAAGGGGTGTATTTCAGGGAGACTCCCTAAGCCCTCTTCTTTTCTGCATCTCACTATTGTCATTATCGGTTGCACCCAGAAACACCCGTAGGTATAACTGCTGCACCCCCAGCAACCGGAGGCACAAGGTCACTCATTTATTGATCTCATTATATGCCTGCGGAGAAAGGGATCTACATCAGTCCTCAAGGGTGGTGCAAGTTTGGCATGAGAATAAATAAATTATTCATTCGGCTAGATTTTTTATATTACTTTGCTACTCGAGTTTTTCTCGAAAGAATGAATAAATGATTAATTTATTCTGATGTCTAACTTGAAAATGGTCGCAAAATTGAGGAACGATGTAGGATGGTGTTTTCTTCGCTTTTACCTTTTGCATTGCCTCTACAATATGAACAGACCTTATGATTTAGATTTAAGAGGCCATGAGCGCGATCACAAAAGAGTCGATAACTCAAAAACGGTTCATCGTATCGGATAGGATAGGCTTCTAGAAGAAGTTTTATTATATGTAACTATGTTTGCGGCAGCACCTTAAGATTATTTTCATTGATATTCGAAGTAGCTGCATTGGTATATCTCTTCCATTCAAATTTGAAGCAATCTTCATTCGATTGAAATGGATTTTGTATAAAAAGAAAGGTAAAACGTTGAGCTGTAATGTTTTGTTGAAATTATTTGTTCATCTACCCCAAAAATTGCTTCAAAGTAACTGCATTTTTGGGACATTTTTGAGATTTTTTTGTGGAAAAGTGGATTGAAAATTCAATTTCCATTACAGCACGTACGTAGAATCAAACTTCCTCTAGAAGCCTGTCCTTCTTTGAAATCTATAAGACGAACCGTTTTTAGACTCTTTTACCCTTAAAAGCGTCGCAAACGTGATCGTGCTCATGGCCTCTTAACAATGTTGCCGTCCTCGTTGAGCACTAAAATACAACTTTGTGAAACATTGCATTATTTTGCTATTTTTCCATTATTTATTATAAATGCTAAATTGATTTGGCCATAATACTCAGTTTTTTCTCTCATATGGTTGCACCGTTTATCGCACTTATGAAAGCTAGCCTCTTCTGTCTGTGTTTTGAAAAGAGTTTATTACTTGTAATGACAATGCGAACATTGGCGTCAAATTGAATAAAACATGATCTCACTTTTATGAAGAATGTCTTACTGTGTGACATTGATGTACGTGTTACTCAATGACTTTGCAAGAAGTAGGTCACTTGGCCCAGATTCTAACTAGACACCGAATCGAGTGTGCAATGTTTACTAATTCATTTAGTCGCCAGCTTCTTTTGTATTCCATGACACCACAAGTAATAAGAGAGTTATGAGAATATGCTAATTTCATACAATGGTCAATGATAATCTACATTACAAGAGACAAAAAAAACTTTTCTTTATGCAGATTTTTTTCCAGAAATGAAATGGCTAATTACATACATCAAAAGAACTGGAAAACCAAGTGAAAATTGGAAATTGAAACCAAAATATTACTTTTTCTTTGTGTAGGAAAGCGCTGCTCCAGGACATGACTCCATATTTCTCCGTTTCTTCTCTGTCATCAAACGTGGTACTGATTTTGGTGATTTCAAATGAAGTTTTAGAAATACTCCCAATGACAAATTGCCATAATTATTCATTCATTAGTATTCACGACACAACACAAAACTTTTTTGGATTGACGTGGCCGTTACTTGACGAAAATCCATAGTTATGACACTAAAGTAAAAAACGATTAAAATTTCCACAATGTTTATTGTCTTTGCGACATGTTTCGATACACAGTATGTTTTTCAAGCGAATGTAGTACATTAAACTATTCTTCATTGAAATTACTTCTTATCCATTAACATAATTAGGGACTACCGATAATTATCGCTAATACCTAGACTCATACAACTTATAAAATTGACATAACAATGAACCTACCTGGAAATCTCAAAACACAACCACCGCTCAATTGAACAAATTTAACACAGGCGAACGGTTCAGATTCAGTTGATCATTTAATAAACAAGATGAATTTTTCAATTTATTAATTTCTATAATTATTGTCGAGGTTCGTCAAAGTGGGGTACACTTCCTGGATAGCCTTTCTATGTAGTTTTTTAGCAAGAATATTTTCTATTAATTTAACTTGATATCCATTGTTAACTGCTATTATATTCTTGCTAAAAAACTGCATAGAAAGTATCCAGGAAGTGTACCCCACTTTGAGGAACTTTGACAATAATTATAGAACTTTAACTTATTCAGGACCCGTCACGGAAAAATAGCTTTATTTTTGCACAAACGAAACTTAAGAGTAGCATATGGAACAGATAACACACTAGGAACGTTTATCAAGAAAAATAAAGATAAAACACAGAAATCTCAAAAATCAGGAGTTTATAAATTGAATTGTAGATCTTGCTCCAAAGTATATATCGGCCAGACAGGTAGACCATTTAAAAGCCGCATACGTGAACACCGAATAAATTATGTAAACAATAAAACACACTCATCATATGCCAATCATATTTTGGAGGAAGGCCATGACTTCGAGGAAAACTTCGAAATCCTTCATGTGGAAAATAAGGGCATTAGGCTTGATTATTTAGAATTTTGGAAATTAATGAATTGAAAAATTCATCTTGTTTATTAAACGGTTCCTCTTTGTTAACTTTGTTCAATTGAGCGGTGGTTGTGTTTTGAGATTTCCAGGTAGGTTCATTGTCATGTTAATTTTATAAGTTGTATGAGTCTAGGTATTAACGATAATTATAGGTAATCCCTAATTATGTTAATGGGTGAAAAAGGTATTTGAGTAATTTCAATGAAGAATAGTTTAATGTAGGACATTCGCTTGAAAAAGATACTGTGTACAGTAACATGTCGTAAAGACAATAAATATTTTGGAAATTTTAATTGTTTTTTACTTTAGTGTCATGACAGTACATAACGAAAGTTGAAGTAAATAAAGTAAACCCCTCGAATGAACGCAAACACATTGTTCTTTTGAGCACAAATCACATTAGATCTATATGTATCATGAATGTCTTTCGAACTATCGATTAACGAAAATACGTCGATATAATCTCTCCATAAACACCGTAATGTATTGAAAATGACAGATAGCATGAATAGTTGAAGTTGCGGAAGTCGTGGTATCATACAAATTGAACTTCGCGATAGATCAAAGGCAGAGAGTTGAAACATAGGAGATTGATTCCGTAGCGCTTGTAAGGAAGGATTGCTATGAAATTTCACAAGTGTGTTTCCACATGATTGACACCATTTTATTTTCGTTAATTGGTCATAGGTATCATCTCATTTTAATTATCATGTTTCTGAATTGTATTTGGAATAACCCATCGTTAATAATCAGAATTCATTTATCAAAGTATAATTTCACGATAATAACATATCCAAAAAACTAATACATGTATCGAAATCGTAGTAACAGCACATTTAATTCAGGGTTTGAGACATGAAATCGGACGAAAAGAAGGTTCACTACTATCCAAATGATTGATTCTCAAGTGGGTTTAACCCATTTCCTATCTAATTATTTCTTATTTCTTCAATAAACAAAGTCCTTCAGGGTCTAGAGAAACCGTACCTAAAAGCGATTGTTCTCGTGGGATGTATAGAGATTAAAATGATTATTTGTTCACCAATGATAGGTTCTCCTTTCTGTTCAAATTATAATATATGCCCACTTCCTTCACAAGTTATGTACTCATTTGTGAATTTTCATGGACGAGAAAATATGTCTTATAATTATTATGTTAAGTCTCTGTTGTCAAAAATGTATGTTTATTATTCTCAAACAATGAATGTCATGCTTTTTCAACGTAGAAAGAAAATCGCTTCTAACTACATCTCTCTAGAATTCGTTCTTCCATAACTTGATGATACGTTTCTTCTGACCAAAAGACATGAAACGCTCCAATGGAGCCTATACAAATTCAAAATATAATATAAACAATATACTATTGTAAATGATAATTTCAGTTATTCTGGTCTCCGATACATAGAAATTATAATATATATACTTACCCTAGAATGCCAATTCAATGGGACGAAAGTGTTGTAAAAAGTTCGATACATTATTTAGTGCGCATGATCAGGACCAGTTTCATTCATACCAGGGTGGGTTTCAGTGAGATTTTTAAATGATTTATGACATTGAGTAAAATCGATTTTATAATACGTTGGTGTCAGGGCAGTCTATGAGACACGAAAAGTTTTGGTGGGCACACCTATCTTGTGAAACTGATTATATCCGAGAAATTCATCGAATAAAATAACAATGAAAAAATATATCTTGAGTAGGTGACGTTTCTGAAATATACCTATTTTATGATTTTTAAGTTCTGATTCCCACGGAAAGAAACATCCTGTATTGTTCAGAGAACATCGTGAGAACCAAAGAAAGGTAGGTAGGAATTGATATTCTGGGAAACAGATGTTCGGCATGTCTCCAAAGTGACGGTATATGGATGTGCTGAGGACTGGAGCTCGACGGGTCAGTCTCGAAGGGACCGCTAACGGTGGAACGATTGATATTATTTCGGAAGAGCATCGTGCATGGAAATATCTATAAAACACAGACAGATCACCAACCTTTCTGCGATGTTCCAGAGGGAGTGAGCTAGCTTATTGTGAGTGAAGTTGTTGGATCACCATTCTAGAATATTATTGCCAAGTGCGTATTTATTTTATTCACGATTTTTCCCCGTTCTGCATTCACTGGCCGATATCGGAGCTTTGGAAGAGAAAAAGGTATGAAGAGTACTATCATCTGCAAAGCTGATTACTGGACATGAGGTAGCTTCCAACAAATCATTGATGTGAAGAAGGAAGTGTTGGTGCTAGAACTGATCCTGCGGAACACAAGCCATAAGATGAATGATTCATCCAGAAATATCCCAGTCCTATTTTCAAAATATCAAATTGGAATCTGAACTGAAAATAGGATACAACATTCAATATAATTATATTAATTAAGCTGAAGGTTTAGTTAAGCAATATGCACATCTTTGCACATGGCTACACCATACTGAATATGACCAACAGTCTGAGGCACGTGTCGACTGTTGGTCTACATTTTAAGGATAATACCCAATACATTCGTTTTTGGTGAGTTAATACAGCAAGTGAAATAAAATGAGGAATAAAACAAAATGAAGAGTAATAATAAATGGATTGTTTATAGAGCTGAGTGACTCAATATAAGAAATAGGAAACTGCCAATCAAAATTTTGAACTTTGCCATTTTTAATGTTTATAAATATTATATGAATACTTTTTGATAATAAAGGTAGTACTCTGTGTTTATTTTTCAAATGTGTAGTTTTTCCTGATGACCAATAGAACTAAAGGAAGAATCTACAAAAATATATATAAATGGTTGGGTAATAAGTGCATAATATTGATTACTGAACATACTAAGTTCGAATAATGGATGCCAGGAATATTTCCTTTATTTCCACACCATAGAACTAAGCACGTCAACATTGTCAAAATTAAAATTTCACTACAGAAAAACCCGAAAACCAACATACACACTACCGATGAATAATTGAAGTAAACAACAGTAATAAGAAAAGCACATCTAAATAAACACAATAACGTTAATGGTTAATTTCACAGTGAATACAAATCGCCTAAACCACCAAACTAACCCAAACCGGCTCTGGCAAACTACTTGCCTTCCTCTGCGGCAATTGAAAACTGTTAACACTGTTGCACAATCCCAACAATTCAACGGGAGTTGGGTAAGCTTCAAAGTAATTATTAGTTTATTAGTAATTATTTTCGACAGAATCTCGACTACAAAGATAAAATTTTCTGAAATTTGTCAACGCTGCAGAGCTAGGAAACTGGTTATGGGCATGCGGATTGATATGAAAACATTTGGATTTTTACAACACTTTTCAGTGTCCCACGAAGAGGGGATTGGCATTCTAGAGTAAGTATATATATTATAATTTCTATGCTCCGATATCATCCTGATTGATTCTCCAGAATCTTAAAAAAACTAATAATTCCTAGTGGAAATGAGAGTGTGACAACTTGATTGTCACTTATGTTCGAATCTTGAAAACCAGGTGTAAGAAATGCATAAAAATAACAATGGGGTCTTGATTCCATATCGTTTTTCAAAGGACGCATATTGTCAAGCAAATTTCAACTTTAAACTATCCAATTTGAAAATCAGATAATTGAATTGTGAGTTCAGTCACGTACTCATACCCACGCCAATGAAGATAATACTGCAAAAAACCAATAAATTATTATGGATGCTCGTTCTGATATTTTTACGATTTACTTTCTAACAAGCTAATGATGATTACAAATCATCAATCACCATCGTTTTTGTCCATTTTATGTAGAAGTAATAATCTGATCAAAATGTATTTCTACCAAGAAAGTTTTGGGGTAGTTTTGATCACTTCCATTCTCTATGTGTTTTGAGATGCTGAATCAGAATCTGAGGTTTGCTAACAAATTTTTGTGACGGGACAATAAAAAAATTGCAAAAAAAACTGAAAAATCTCTTTCTTCTGCGGTTTATTGCTTATAAGTTGAAAACTACGAATTTTTCGTTGATAACCTTCATTTTAGGAATGAAAGAGCATACAATTTTCTACAAATTTCACTATATACATTTTTTTCTACGACGAACCGTTCGGGCTTCCGTAGACTACTTGTAAATTGGCATATTTCAGCTTACTGAGGGAAATACCACTTCTTCAAAACTCTAATTTATTATTGAAGTTGATTAGTGGTTCCCCCCCAGTTCTCGAATGCATCCATCGAGTCTATAGCAAACGCTCTACTGGAAAAGGGGTTTCTCTCGTACTGTGCCAGTGGATAAACGTTAACTTGAAAAACAGGGTCATAACATCAGCAATCGGCGCAATAATACTAACACCTAGAACAAACAGGGCATGTCCGCAGGGAGGGGTGCTATCGCACGGAAAGTTATGAAAAAAATTAAAGTAGCTTTCAATCTGTCCAGAAGAATGTGCGAAAAACACTGGGGACTACAACCAAAAATGACTACATGGCTCTATGCCAGAGTTATCAGACTCATGATAACGTATGGTTCGGTGATATAGTGGCCAAAGACCAAGCAGGTAGGAATGGTTCGATGACTCGGAGGACTGCGAAGACAAGCATGTCTAAGTTCCACCGCGGCCATGAGAACTACCCTAACAGCCGCCTTAGAGGTCTTGCTTAACCTGCCTCCCCTACACAATACATACAAAGCCAGATCAGTCACGACAAGTATAACGGACAGGGATGCGTGGAAGGAAGAACCTCCCATCAATGCGGAAATGTCTACACTGATGGCTCGAAAACGGATTAAGGTTCAGGAGCCGGCATTTATGGAACCAAGTCAAAGATGAAAATCTCATTGAGCCTGGGCAAACAAGCGACGATATTTCAAGTAGAAATCGTCGCAATACACCATTGTGGACAAGAGCTAATAAGGCAAGAGTTTTCAGAAAGAATCATTGTCATACTCAGATAGCCAAGCTGCAATAAAAGCAGTCAACTCAATGCAAGTTACCGGAATACTTGTTTGGGGCTGCAAAGAAGCCCTAAAAGAGCTCGGCAGTCAGAACGGACTGACCCTAGCCTGGGTACCAGCACACACAGGTTATAGAAGCAATGAAGAGGCCGATACACTAGCCCGAGAAGGAGCAAGTAACGCAAGGGCCGAGAACCGTTTTGGGATGTTTGAGATTCTCAACACTCCTTTCTTATCGCACTGTCACTAGTAGTTATCGACAAAACCTCAAACTAGACTGTCAGGTGAGTCCTTTGATTGAAACTGCTCCAATGACGAACGAGAGTACTTTTAGTTTTATTACAATATAATTCCTTGAGAAATTCACTAAAAATGTCTTTAAATAGTCAATAATAGTTTTGGAGTGAAAAAAGTGGGTATTTGCTGACTCAGCAGAAATACGCCAATTTTTATTTGGCGTTTGAGCCCGACCTCTTTGTCTAAAAAAAACCCTGAACAGTGCAATTTGTAGGAAATTTTATGTACTTTCATTTTGAATGGACAAGTTATTCACGAAAAAATGATAGTTTTCGAGTAATAACCGAAAAACTACAAAAAAAATTTTTACCAATTTTTTGATTTTTTTTTTAATGCTCCGTCAAGAAATTTTGTTAGCAAACTTCAGATTCGGGTTCAGCACTCCCAAAAACGTATTAAATGGAAGAAATCAAAACTACCCCAAAACTTTCTCGCCGGGGGCCCTGTCGAATACAAATTTACTGAATTATAAATGAATGACCTTAAAATAATACTCCTTGACATGTACTAATAAAAACGAACGGTGACGCACTGAAAAAGATAAATGGGTGGTATGAATAAAACCTAGCAAAAGCTTTTACTATAGGTTTGTCTCTCTCATTAATTAACAAAATAGATAGATCTGTTTCAAGAAATCTAAGGTTTATTCATTAGACCTACGTGTTCCTGACTATTTGAACGATGTTTAATCCAGTACGATTGGGTTTTGAGACGAGGATCGATTCTAGCACCACTAAACTTGGTATGCTTGTTGTTGAAACCATGATAAATACGAATAAAATTGTTTACCAATTCCAGGGGTGGAATTTTTTTTTCAGTTTAAAAATAAATGAATATATTTTTGGAGTAATTTTGGAAAGTATATGATGTATGGCAAAAACAACTCAACAGGATGAAATAAAATTAAATTCTCCACAAAAATTATTCCTAGTAATTTCTTATGGAAACGTGATCAACTTTCAGGTTCACGCTTTCCGCCGCTGAAAGTTCTGGCGGAGTCGAATATTTGATTGGTCATAACTCTGCTAAAAATGATCGGAGAAGGAAAAGAAAAAGTTCAAATCGTTTCTGAAGACTCATATATTCTCATGCAAACATAATATGCGAGTATTTGTGTACCTAAAGTGTGTTTTGTCGCACTTCACGGAGATGTTTGCGTATTATCCGAAAATCAGGAATAATTTAGTAAATATGGAATCATTATACAGAAGCAGAAACCCATACCTTCTTTGTACTTTATGCAACAATTTCAAAGTAGTGTGACAAGTCCTACTTGCATGCCAAAATAAAAACTTACCCATAAAACCAGCATTCCACAAACCAAATGTTGAAAATAATCGCTTATTCATATCCTGCATATATGTTTAATAACACTACTGTGGAGTGCAAACTTCAAGCTTGAAATCACATACTTCATTTTTCATGTAGGATGTGTATGACCGATTATTTTCAACAATTACTGAAAAATTGCCGGAATTATGGGTGAGTTGAAAATTGAGGAAGGAGTAAAACCCAGTTTTTTCTTTGGCATGTATAAGTGAGACTTGTCTCATTAGTCTGAAATCGTTGCATATAGTCCAAAGAGGGTACTGATTCCTGCTATAGTATAATTATTTCATGTCAACTAAAATATCCATAACTTTCGGATCCTCCGTAAATATCGTAGTAGGGTTATGTGAAGTGGGACTAAACATAATTTGAGTAGAAGGAAAAGAAAAAGTGTATATCGTTCCTGAAGACTCAGATACTCACATGTTATATTTGCATGAGGAAGTAAAAGTCTTCAGGAACGATATACACTTTTTCTTTTCCTTCTACTATAATTTTTAGCAAAGTTATGACATAATTACCGGCCCTGCCGGAAATTGCAGTGGCGGTTTAACGCGAGTTTGAAATCTGATATCGGAATTCAATCAGGTTTTCTGAGAAAACGAGTGCATTTTGTGACAAATTACTGAGTATATTTCCTGTGGAGAATTGAATTATCTTTCGCCTTGATGAAATTGTTTCTTCATAAATCTTATACTTTTCGAAAAAACAGCAAAAGGCGTTCCACCCCTGATATATTAGTAAAAAAAAGTCTAACAATATATGATGTCAAAAAGTCATGTGCCAAGTTTCAAAGTGCTACGATTCATTCTTCACTTGTGGCTTACATTTGTCTGTGGTAACTGTACTAATTGTGAAAAGCTGGGTGACGGGTGGTGAAATGTTGTCGACAGTTTGTTTACATTTGGAGTAAGAAAGACCCTAATACAAACGAAGAATGACAACTTGATCCGAATGAAATTTACGGGCATACACGAAACTACCCGAATGAATACGGACTTAACGTGTTTAAGACCCTCGCTTGTAAACAAACAAAGTTATGTTGACTACAAGACAAGGATGGAGAAGGCATCTCTGTGGTATTTTATTACTCTGAGATTACTGCAAATGGTTAATTAAAAAACAAAAAAAAAAGACATGGAAAGTTCAAGGAGGTTGTCGGAAGAGTTACGAAAGTAAATTCCTTGAAATTAAGTGAAAATCATACATCAACCACCATAGTTCCCGAAGAAGTTCATCCAAGACAATCCGCAAAAAAATCATATAGCCAGTCTCAGATTCTGTATATGTTGCAAAATGTAACTAAATTTATATTCGGAAAATGTAAGATTTTTGATATTTTTGAGAAATAATCAGAAGAGTTCTATATATAGTTATTTCTCTATATTATATGGTATGATCTTTTCATTCTAATGAAACTATACGAGGACCAGCTATAGGGACCAGTTCACCAATGATCTGAAGATAGATGAAGTTTTGAGTTTACGGCTGACATTGAGTTAACTTCTGAGATTGGACAGAATGCAGAATACAGTACTGCGTATTGTCAACAGTGACCTCATCAAGTCGTTATCATATTTTTCCGTCGACCGTTCATTTATGATGTATTTTAACGCACTCAAAATCGTTGATTAATGACCTCTGTTAATGAATAATTTTCTATTAATTAACGATTTGATTATATGCAACCTAACATACATTGTCTTATACATTTTATATTGATTAGTACTATCTGTCATTATTTATTTTTCAATTTTCAAATAAAATTTCAGAAAATCTTCATTACACCAGTTGTCACTCAAAATCATATATATTCACGTGGTGTAATATAAAGTTCGCCTTGCAGCCAACAATAAGGTCGAGAGTTCAAAACCCACCAAGAGCAGAATTTATTATTTTTTTTTATTTCAATTTGGAAATAAATAATAAAAATAAAATAAAACTACCACTAAGAAAAATTAAACTATATTTGAGTAGAGTTAATATAAATAGGAAATAGTGATTGTTTTTTATCGTATCGTTAAATAAATAAACATTCAAAGTAAAATATCTCTATTTTTAAAAACTACTGTCGACGGAAAAGTTTTGTAACAAACTCGTGAATTAAAATGGCTATTAACAATCTCAAACATTAACGCGCTCGCTCCGCTCACGCGTTGAATTATCCCGATTGTTAATACACTTGTTCGTTAAATAACCATTATAAACATTCCAACACTAAGAGTTCCCACTTCAGAAATATCACATATCACACAAGTCAGAGCTCATCAAAACGCGCCCCATTCTTGATTCAGCTTTTGGATTTGTACACATGTGTGATAACACTACTCTCTTTGACTGGATATCACCATAACATCGACTGATTAATTCACTAATAGAATTCATTCTTCTCGTATTTGGAATTCAACCTTGGGTTATATTGAGTAACAACATGTAATGAGCGAATTTAACTTAACTGATAAGAAATGCAGGAGGTATCCTTTAGAATGACGATCAGTTGAGAATCCCACTACGGAATGAAGGAATTCTTTTAAAAAATATACAGGGTGTCTCAGAGTAAAGGTGGCTAACAATGATGGTAGAATCCTCACTTCATTTTATGGCTAAAAATGCCCATAAGATGAGTATTAACTGAGTTACAGGGCGTTGAAAGCGGCAAAAAATATGTTTTTCGGAATAACTTCATAATGACTGAAATTTGGTATTCCATTTGGCAGCATTGAGTTTGAAATTACAATGCAATTCACGTGCTTGTAACAGGGGCGTACAACAGCTGTGTACTCCTAATAATCCTCCCAACTTCTGATATTTTTGATGTCTCCTTCTTAATTTTCAATATTTTCTCCAGAAAAAAGGAATAGGATTCATTATTGAAAATGTTAACACTTTTCACGATAATTCAAGTAGAATAAGAGCGTGCGTAAGTGATATGGAGACTCAGCGTTGAATATTTTTTCAAAAGTTGTTATTGTTAAGAATATCGACTGGTGAGGCTCTCCCAGATGTCTTCATAGGACGGTTTATCTCGAGATTTCTTCTTGGTTACCAGGTAAAAGATGTTTCTCTGGCCCTTCTTTAACTGTAACACCCCTCCAACTTCTAGGTTATGTTTCCGCAGTTCTTGGAGTTGACCAAACCACTTTGAAAACACCACAGCTATACCTCTAGACATTCGGAGATCTCCTGCCACGCAGTACCCTAGCGCATGGTCAGTAAGTCTTGTGACTTAGTTGAGTTACCCCATGTGAACCTTTGCCCATTTGAGTATAATGCTATAAACTGGTGGAAGGTCATCTCACCCTCTGGTAGTCTGAGGGTGCGGAATCCATAGTGATTTCCGGCATTGTATAGACCTTCCCACGAACTCTGCAATTTCGGTGAGAAACCACGACGACGCTTGGAGTTGTACAGCCAAACTAGGTCACCGGTCTCGAATGTTCTAGCATCTGCGTTGATGTCATAGGTCATCTTCATACGGTTGCTGGCACTCTCGATATTCAAACGGACTCGCTCGTGGATGTCGTCCATTCTATGCCGGAGTTCGTTTACATACTCTTCTCCCGCGGTGTATTGCCCTGGTGGCGTCTCAAACATGAAGTCACAAGGCTCTCGTCCCATAATAATACTTGCAGAAGTTTGGCCAGTTGACTCGTGCACTGCTGAACGATAAGCCATCAGGAAGAGATGAACATACTGGTCCCAGTCTCTTTGATGGGCAGAGACTACTTTGGACAGGTGGCGGTTTATTGTCCTATTCATTCGTTCCACCATTCCGTCGGATTGTGGGTGTTGAGCTGTTGTTCTGGTTTTTCGAATATCCAATATTTTGCACATTTCCTGGAACAAGTAGAATGCGAAGTTTGTGCCTTGGTCCGAATTTAGCTCCAATGGGACACCGAAGCGGCATATCCACTCCCTGACCAAGACATTTGCGCCGGTAATGGCTTCCAGATTGGGTAGGGTGTAGGCTTCTACCCATTTGCTGAAATAGTCCATTGCCACGAAGATGTATTTATTTCCATGATCAGATTCGGGAAACGACCCAGCGATATCTATTGAATTCCGTTGAAATGGGCTACCTTCGTTATACTGACACATCGAGGCCTTGGGTCGGGTTCGAAACCCATTTCTGGCAGCGCATACGGCACACTTTTTGCACCAGTCCTTATCATCGGCTTGACAATTGGACCACTATAAGCGTTGTCTCAATTTCTGCAGGGTCTTCGTCACTCCTAGATGTCCTCCGGTGATTCCGTCATACACTAATCGGAGCACTTCCTGTCTCCTGGTACCACTGTCTGGCGTATTTCCTCTCTGCTATCCTCGGACTCCACTATGCGTTTCAAGACCCCATTATCGAACGTAAGGGAACTCCTGTCATGATGGTCTTTGGTTGCCCTTTTTCCAGCCGATGACCAGACGATCTTTCTCTTGGTCTTTCTGGATTTTTTCATCTTTCCAGTCATCGTCAATCACCGTGGTCATATGAACGGCTGCGTTCTTCTCCTCGGCTCGACGACAGTGTGAGCAGTCGTCTGGACATGTCTCCGTGATAGTGCATCGGCGTTCTTGTGACTACTCATTGCTCGATGTTCGATGTCGAAATCACATTCTTGAATTTTAGTTCGAAAATATGAATAGGATATTCATAAAATCTGTTGTGGAATAATCTTCGACTGAAAGACAAACTTCTTGAAGTCGCTCGATCCAGCGTGCTACATGTCCTTCGGGGTTTTTACTGTAAATGCCATTTGAGGGCTGCATGATCAGTCCTCACCAGGAATCTCCTTCCGTAGACGTATTTGTGAAAATGTTCTAGCCCTTTTACTACAGCCAAGAGTTCCCGTCTGGTGACACAATAATTGCGCTCCGATTTGCTGAGTGTTTTGCTGAAATATCCTTCTCTTGTCATTCCTGGATCTGAGACAGGACGGCTCTAAGTCCTACGTTACTGGCGTCGATATCCAAAATGAATTTTCCATTGGGTAAAGAATAGCTCAGGATCGGTGCGTTGATCAAGGCTTCGTTCTGCTTCTTGAATGACTTTTGGCATTCCGGAGACCACTGGTACTGAGTCTGTCCTTCGGGTGTTTAGTGGTTTGGCAATGTTGGCAAACCCTAGCACTTATCGAAGGTAGTAGGTGCACAGGCCAAGAGAAGTCCGAAGCTGGTAGTTGTCTTTTGTTCGTTCTACCTCCTTTTCCTTGTCCGGTATCGAAGATGTCCTGATACTGCTTGACTCAATCCCTCAATTTGGATTGCTGAGCTGGTCCTATGTCCTTCGATGAAGTGGTGAATAACTTTTCCAATTCTGCTGGCAAGTTGCTGTTTTGGTTAACTAGGAAGGAAATAGACGAGCACTGCCCCAAAACAGTTCCCCTCTTCAAGGTCACTGGGTAATAAAACATTAATTACCCTTACTGGCACAAATTTATCAACACGCAGCAAAGTCTTCCCTTGTGCATTTCCCCGTCCTATTTTCTCATCATGAAGCCGATGTTTTGGCAAATGAAGGTCCAAGAATAGTCCTAGTCGAACCTGTATCAAGCAGCATGGTGCAAGGCTTGTTGTTCATGAAACCGTCTACGAAGGTTCCTTTGTTCTGTCGTTGCAGGACAGCGACATATGCGTTGTTGATCGAGGCTTGCTGAGTATAGGCCGACGATTGCTCCTTCTCAACAGCCTTCAGTGGTCTCGACCTCCTGAGGGTTGGACATTGGCTACGCACGTGTCCAAGTTCTACAGTTCCGGCATCTTACCAGTCTCTTCTGGGGGCAACACTTCCTTCATTACTATCCTTATGGCAGCTTTTGGTGTAGTAGGCTCCTGTAGATCTTCTCCCATCACCCGGACTTTACTTTGGCTCTTGCTAGATTGTTTCGCTGCCTCAAATTCCAAAGCACTTGTCAGATGTGTTGGACGAGCTATAGTCTAAGAGCTGGCTACGAAAAAGTGAACTGATAAGGTGTAGTCACGAATTTTGTACAAAACGCCTCCTTTGTACCTTTTCAGTAAGTAGCTCTGACGTTAGAACGCTCTCCCGGGGATCCATAAGGAAAAATGGAAACGTTCATTGTTTATGAATATCTTCTCCACTTGAAGAAGCTGCGGCAAAACAATTGTCTTGGTATTGTAAACCTCTTTTGTGAAAATTATTTGAACATAGTTTAATCATAGATATTAACATGAATTTTCATCAAGTGTCAGCTACATCGATTGAAAAACAATGTTGGTGCTAGAATGGATCCCTGCGAGTCTCCATCGTTCATAGGTGGAGTCTTAGAGATCTAAGAGAAATAGATACTTACAGCAAGGAGAAAAATTATCATTTGTTAATATCAAAAATAATAATATTCAGAAATTATGTATCATAGTAGGTAAGTTAGGACTACTTACCTATGTATGAAAATGAGGAATGAACTCCTGGTAAAAAATTTCACAATTTAATTTGCTTGAGTCAGAAAAGGCGGATTAATTCACAAACATCTCCGTAAAGTGCGACAAAACACATTTCAGGTACTCAAATACTCGCATGAGAAGGTAGGAGTTATGACCAATCAAATATTCGGCTCCGCCAGAACTTTCAGCGGCGGGTAAGAGTGAATATGAAATTTGATGTCGGCGTTCAATCACGTTTTCTGAGAAAACGAGCGCATTTCATAAAAAATTGCTAGAAATATTTTTTGTGGAAAATTGAATTCTTTTTCATCCTGATGAGTTGTTTTTTCGATAAATCATGTACTTTCCAAGATTAAAGCAAAAATCTATTCATATATTTTTAAACGAAAAAAAAAAATCTAGCCCTGGAATTTTGGTAAACAATTTGTTTTCTTGTTTATCATGGTTCCAACAGCTAGCATACCAAGTTTGGTGGTGCTACAATCGATTCTTGTCTCAAAACCCAATCGTACTGGATTAATTTGTTCGTCTCTATTTAAATATGAACTTCAGAATTCTCTACTCAACTCAATTTCGAATTATATAATCAATGTACTTTTTTTTATTTTTGGATGTTGAACTATAATTTTTTATGATGATTTGAAAAGTATTACTTGATGACAATAATAGTTATTTATGGTACTAGTGTGCTATGTTGAAAATAAGTCACGCGGGAAAGATTTATACCACGAGGCCGTCAGGCCGAGTGACTTTTGGATTATAACTCACTAGTGTGTTATTTGATAGTTTACTTGTCTAAAATGACATTAATAATGGGTCATAACTGTCATGTGTTGGATAAAAAATTTTAAATTTGAGGTGACGTTGAAAGATTGACCTTTAAGCTACAGAAATAGTTATTTATTGTATAAGTGTTTTAGATATCATTTTATTTGCGCAAGAATGTTTTTCTTAAGCAATTTCTTAAGCAAATAAAATGTATCTAAAACACGCATGCAATACAACGTTTTATTGACAATCACATTCATTTAGAATCAGAATCGCGGAAATTTTTTATCACAAAATGATTTGACGTTTTGCTCTAACAGCGGCTGTCACCTCCTCAAAAATCATTGAAATAACATAGAAAAATTATGATAAAACGAAGAACGAAATGTCTATTAATATAAATGTTAATGTTAATAATAATAATAAATAAGTAAAATGTGATTGATATTCAAGATTGTATTTTTCATTATTCCACTAGTGGATAAAGTGGTACTTTATACGGTTCATAAGTGTGGATAAAACTTCAATTATAAGGTGATTGTGGATAAAATTAATTGAACCTTTCGAAAAAGTCGAGAACAAGTTCTGAAGAACAATCTTTCGTTAAACTCACATGCTCCAACTGTATTCTCTCAATCCCACCAATCGAAACAGCACATTCAATAAACCATTCCAACTCCACATGAGGGAGCCATAAAGCTATCAACTAATCACTAATGGGACCCCATCGCACGTCCTTCAGCTCATGACAAACGAAACTAGCTTTTCGCGAAGACTAATAATCACTTGAAAAACAAAATTGAAATTGAAATCGATAATGGCACATTTACAACAAAATGTAATTAATTTTTCATGTTCTCTGCAATAATGATTATGGAGTCCATGGTTAATTACTGTTTCTAGTATCCTTCATTGGTTTTATGATTTTTAACATGTTAAACTTTGGAATGGTAGTTGATAGTGAAAAAAACGTGATCAATTAATGTTATTTGTTCCCATTTATACTAAGTGGCAACAGGTAACCTACACCCTGTCACTTTTCTAACTGCTTTAAGCTGAATCATGCCATTGTGACGATTATTCAAAGTAAAAAAAAAAACATTAAAACACCAATGGCTGCGTAGCCGAATAAGCATGTCAAAATTGACCCACACTCCATTACTTGTGAATAAAGTGATAGTTGATCAAGAATATATTTTTCTCTACGATTATTGTATTCTACATTGATTGCATATTGATTATTAGTTGGAGAATGAAGATGATTCCAAAACACCGTGAATTCTAACTCATTATTCAACGGCACTCGGCCAATCACAGATTCAGAATTTTCAGAATCCACGGTAACTGAGAGGTTTAGACCAATGACAAAACAGCAAATGTACCAAACAAATTTCTCAGGAAGGCTTTGCTTCATTAGACTTGTCCCAGCTTGGCATCCGCGAATGTCAGATTGACTATTTTCTTTCTTAGTTTTAACTTTAGCTCCTGATGAAATCTTCTTGCGACAAAGGTATTTCGAATAATATTTATCTGAATATTCTACACAATCTCGGTTTTTGGTCAAACAGAGTTTGTTTAGTCATATGTCATGCACCAATTTTGTAAGTACCTGTGGTACCAGTGGTACGGACCCGCGGAAAAGTTAAAGGTTATTATAAGAGCGTGAGTTCGAATCCTACTGGTGGAATTTTTTTTTCTGAAACATTAAGTTATTCATGTATAATTATAATTCTTCCTTATATTGCTTTGTAATTTATAGTACTTTTTGGTAATACATGCAATAATTTCGATAGATGCCTATATAAGTACCACAAACTGATCTTTCATCATAAATTTATAAATTTTTGTGTAGTCGTAGAGAAAGTATAGTCTTCTAATCGCGTATAATGAGCATTATTTTCTCGGCCTACGGCCTACGGCTCGTTTCGGAATCTTCATCCTCGAGAATAATAGCTATCATTATACGCTCGTTGAAGAATATACTATTCCGCTAGATAATTATGACATTCCTGACAACATTTTTTAAAGAAAAACTCAAGACTTCCTTACAGTTGTTAGTGTTCTACTGTAAGGAAATGATATTTTTCTACGACCACATGGAAATATGCTCATTTTATGCGCTTTATCGATCAAGGCCGATTGTTATACACTTTTTCATTTCTACATCGCCAGCTGTACTGTAATGATCATTTAAGTACAGAATATTTCATTTCCCACGACTTTCATGAACTACTAGACTGTCAATTTTATGATCATAAATAATATAAGATTGAATCAAGTTTGTTAACGTTCTAATAATTTGATTTCACATCAACATTTACAAAATTCGTTTAAGAAAATAAGTAATCGAAAATGAGTAATAATAGTTAGGATGATTTGACATTGACACCGCTAATTTCATTATAAAGATTGATGACAATAGAATTCTATATTTTCATATAGTTGGCAGGAACTATCTCTAGCAGTTAATTTCACCAATTTACTATGTGGGCTTGTATCAAGGAAGACTCTTTCAGGTGACGGTGATCTTTGGATGTTTGGTGGCGAGGGTTCAATCCACGCAAACTCCCTTTTTTTTTCATTTTATGAAATCGATTAGTGTTCGAATTTTATTATAATTTTCAATATCTATATCTTCAATTCCTTTTTTAGGTTGTATGTATTATGGGAATCATGACGACAGGAAAGTTTATGACAAGTGTTATCAAAAATATTACAGATTTGTTAATGATTTAGATGGTCGTAGAAAAAGTATAGTATACAATTTGCATGAAATGACCCATTTTCCACTCGTAGGTATATACTCGTGGGAAATGTATGCCATTTCATGTTCATTGTACAATATACTGATTTACTTACAGTTGTTCAAAGCACCATTTATTTGTGAATAAAATTATTCGCGATTTTTTCGGGGGTAATATAACAAGACCTCGTTTATCAGCGAATAAATTTTTCAATTTCAACGAAAACGATTTTGTATGGAAATTTATCGAGTTGAATTCGGAGATTTATGTTCTGCGCATGCTCGGTGTGTAAACTTTATAGAGAGTATAGGTACCCCTGCTACCCTCCATATTGCAAACAGTACAAGCAAGTGACATTTGAATTAAGTATGCGTTATTTCCGAGCAACTGAAAATATGTTGCAAACACATTAATTAATTAGATACATAATAATCTAATATATTTAATATAATACAAAAATATTAAACAATATATTCCAAACTAACGCGTACTGTTTACAATTTGGAGGGTAGCAGGGGTACCTATACTCTCTTTAAAGTTTACACACCGAGCATGCGCACTTTCTTATATTCACGACCCCATCAGACACGACTGCAATATTCGGTCCTTTATTATCACACGGTATACTTACCTCGGATCTCTCTGTCACTCATTTCCACACGCGTTGAAATTTAAATCATTAAAATTTGTCAACCCCTATTAGGACCTAATTAAGTCCAGTATAAAATTTTATTATTATCTTTATGTTGCTACTACAAACTACAAACATTTTACAAAAAATCATATTTTAAAAAATAATTAAAAATATCCTGTCCAGGATTTTTGTTGTCAACCCATATTTAATATATTTTCTAATATACGAAATTTATTATAACATAAGTCTGATTCTATTATCAACCCGGTGAATGACGATTCGGATCTTATACCCTTATTCCAGAAATTCAAATCATAGCCACTTAAGATCAATTAAATTTTACAACTTTTTTGTCCCACATACAAGAATTCATCCTTTTGTAGGCCCTCCTTTTTATTAATTCTTCCGTTGTTTTCATAAAACAATAATTGTGTTTGGATATAAATATTATTATTATTATTATTTCTTTCATTGACACAGTGCCACCAATATTGCGCCCATAATGCGCATTCGTCGTACAACGTATTGAAGTCCGTAATATATCCAGTGTTAAGGCACTCAACATACGTTCGCGCAATAAATGACAATTTCACATGTTCAGCTATGTAAGTAGAACTGTAACACATTATTCAAAACTATTCAAGATTATATTGATAGAAAAAAAAAATTAAGACAAGTTTTTATTTAAATGCGTCTTTGGAGACATGCCGGCCCCGTTCTTCCACCGAACGGCAAAGCTTTGGAACTCGCTGCTCTGGGAGGTGTTCTAAGAGGTCTTCAGAAATTCAAGAAGAGCACCAATTTCTACCTAGTTTTCATCGGCTCCCACGATGTTCTTTGAACAATACAGGATTTTTCCTTCTCGTGGGAACCAAAATTCGAAAAAAGGTTGCCGCGCATCGTTTTTGGTTCGAATACGAAAACGGCCAGCTTTTGAATCTATTACTTACAGAATAACATAAATTACACATCTGAGGAAATTATCTTTTACGTTTTTAGAGCATTTGAATAATAGATATTAAAGTAACAAGGAATGTAAAGAGAAAGTGTTAACATTCGAGGTGAGCGAGTACGAGCCGAGGCTTGTCGCTTGTCGAGGATGAGGATGTTAACAGTCGATACATTCCGTGTTATTTATTACGTTTTTCCCGCTACCTGTTGTTGAGGTTTGTTTTCTTACCCTTCCGTCATGATTATTCGTTCCGCTATTTCATTCTAAGTTGCTTGTGCGCGTAACTAAGTTACCGAATAAACAGACAATAATAATATTCAAAAAGTCTCATAACCTTAAAATGTGTATAAATGAAGCTGAAGGAATTTCTTGTCAAAGTCAAAGTCATTATTACCCTAAGCATGTAAATGACATTATTTATATTCCGTTGTCAAGATGAATTAGTAAACGAATGATATAGGCCATTCACCTGTTTTGTTGCTAAGCATGTTGCTGCAGTGTCGGCAGCGGGAAAAAGTTTTTTTTTATCCATATTTTATTTATTGATTTACAGATTTCTGAAAAGAATGGTTATCACAATGCCTGTTTCCTGTGTTTTGTGCTAGCTCTTGAATGAGGAAGCCATCTAAATATTTACTCGTCAGCCATCCTAAAGCCGCCAGCTTCAATTTATAAATTTTAGCAAAATATTCATGATCTTCTAACCCAAATACTCCCACATACCAATTTTGAAGAGAGTCAGACCATAATTACAAAACTCATCCGCCATCTTGGAGCCACTATTTTGAATTAATAAATTTGTACCAAAAATTCATAATCCTCGACCCACATACCTACCAAACATACCTACCCTACCAAATTTTAAACGAATCGGGCCAAAAATGACCAAACTCGTCTGCTATATTAGAGCCGCCATAATTAATTCATGAATTTTAAGAAAAAAATCATAATATTCGACCTCAAAAACCCACACATACCAATTTTCAATCGAATCAGACCATAATCAGAAAAAACCCGTTCGCCATATTGGAGCCGCCATATTATTCACGAATTCTGATAAAAAAGTCATAATCTCCTACTCCGAAAATCCCCACATACCAATTTAGAATCGAATCGGACCATGATCACAAAACTCATCCACCATATTGGAGCCGCCATTTTTATTTTTCATAATGCATTGTCACCGAAATCATAAACACCTGCCAAATTTCGAATTTATCGGACAATTAGAAGTGGGTCAAAATTCAGTTGTAAGATTTGACCCACACACACATAATACATCCTAACAGGGCAAGTTAAATAAAAGCTTGTAAAAACAATAATATTTTTCAATATTCACTTCAGAATCATTTCTAAGGTAGGTTTTTGCATAATCTGTATTCGAAAAGAGAACTCTTTGGATACCAAGAAAAGATTCAGAAAACGTGTACATAGTATGACTACAAGCCTGCATAATAATTTGAGTGAGTCATTTGACCCAGCATGAAACATGTACAGAACGATGCTGATGAAAAAATAACTTCAGTCACTATGCTGTCAATTCTGGGTGATGCATTTGACTATAATAATAATAATAATAATTTTTTATCTGAAGATGTGCTTTTTGGACAAAATATTCCTCACGTTGGGTAGATTATTAAATAATAATCTCCTAGAACTTACTGATGTCGTACAAAAATAATGGAACCGGAAGCCAGAAAATTCCCCTTATTTTTGTATGGCAGTAGGTTCAGGAGATTTTTATTTCATAATCTATCCAACGTGAGAAATGCCGTACTTACAAGAATATTTTGTCCGAAAAGCACATCTTTAGATGAAAAATTATCATTATTATTATTATAGTCAAATGCACCACCCAGAATTGACGGCATAGTGCCTAAAGTTTTTTTTCATATAGCAGCATCGTTCTGTACATGTTTCATGCTGGGTCAAATGACCCCCGCCCCAAATTGTTATGTGGGCTTGTAGAAGAGTAACTGTTTGATATTCAGGTATTGATGATTATATGCATCTTAACTACATTTGTGAATTAAATCACTTCGAAGTACCTAATATGCATATTCCGTACTTAGTGTGAATCAAATTTAAGAATAAGTTTGCAAATTTTCCTCCTCAGTTTCAAAGGAAATCTTTTATCCCACCGGCTGCGACTATTTCATTCATAACAAAAAACTGACAATCGTTCACAGCGCAGAACTGAATCATCACATCGAAGGAATCGCAAAAATGCTGCTGGAATTTGACAGGTACATACGTATATGTTTCAGTTAGACAAGGGAAAGAAGTGTTGCGTGAACGACTGATTCGGATTGACTTTGATTTAGTTTTGAAAATATAAATTTTGAACGGGGATAGGTGACTGTGTTTGGAAGTGTATGAAGTGTGTTTTTTTTTCTAATGAAGAACCGAGAAATAATGGCGAAAGACGGTGAGTGAACTCCAATATTGTTCTGATACAAAAATGTTTACTTCTTTGTTTCCGTGCGAGTCTGATAAAAATTACCAAATGCATATTTCTCGTTCTTTCATGATAGTCATGGTTATTGCTTCAACGAACAATGTAATCATAAGATCACTTAATCAAAGCATGAAGTAACTGAAGTAAATCAACTTCACAATAATTTAAACAATGATCACGAAATGATTCAACAAAACCATGCAATTGTTCAGATTTGTGCGTACAGTGTTTTATGGAAATCAGTAAATAAATGGTAAATGCATTCTACAGGCTTCACCGAAGGCTTCCACCTAGAAGTTATACAAATCTTAATTTGGCTAGAAGCAAAATTCGTGTCTAATTTTGGGAAATGAAATTGAGAATGAGGAAAAGTATAGTAATAGCTATAGTCCGGTGGCAGGGAGGGTTTTCGTAGCCAATGAAGCGCGACGGTATCACCCAAGTTATTCTTATGTATTTTGACCCGCTGAATCCAAATTTCGAGTGATAAGCCGTGAAAGCATCCGGAAAATTTTTATGGACGATTTTCCGAGGGAAATCAAAAAATTCATTTTTTTCAAAAACAAATGATGTTATAATATTTTGCATAAAATTCTCTACAAAAAAGGTCTCTACAAGTTTTTCTTGAAAATGCACCGTTTTCCAGTAAAACGTGCTCGAAATTCGAAAAAATGCGATTTTCTCAATTTTCAGTGCTCTCTCATTCAGTCACATAATGATATTTTCACCTTTTCCCAAATTATTCATATATATCACGACTATGAATAACAGAAGAGACATTCTTGTAAAAGTCATTCTTGTGGATTTTCCGGCACTGAATTTCCCGATACTTTTACCTTGCATGGAAGCGTAGTGGACAAATTTCTTATAGTGTCAATAAAATCGTGTTCAGCACATATTTTTTCATGATCACAAAGCATTTCAGTAGCGGAAAAACGGAAAATTTTGCCTAAAAGTAAAAGAATTTTCCGAGGAAAATAAAAAAATCCATATTTTCCAAGGACAAATAACGCTTCAATATACTTCATAAAATTCTCTACAAAAAAGGTGTCTACAAATTTTTCTTTAAAATGCACCGTTTTCGAGTAAAATTGCTCGAAATTCGAAAAAATGCGATTTTCTCAATTTTCTGTGCCCTCTCATTCAGTCACAAATGATATTTTCAGGATCACCTTCTCCCAAATTATTCATATATGTCTCGACTATGAATAACAAAAGATACATTCTTGAAAAAATCATTCGTCTGGATTCGTGTGAAAATATCATTTTGTGACTGAATGAGCCAGCACAGAAAATTGAGAAAATCGCATTTTTTCGAATTTCGAGCACATTTTACTCGAAAACGGTACATTTTAAAGAAAAATTTGTAAAGAATTTTATGAAGTATATTGAAAAGTCATTTGTTTTTGGAAAAAATGGATTTTTCGATTTTCCTCGGAAAATTCTTTAACTTTTAGGTAAAATTTTCTGTTTTTCGACTACTGAAATGCTTTATGATCATGAAAAAATATATGCTGAACCTGTTTTGATCAACACTATAAGGAATTCGTGCACTGCGTGAGCTTCGCGAATAAAAAAATGCCGGTAAAATGCAAGGTAAAAGTATCGGGAAATTTAGTGCCGGAAAATCCACACGAATAATTTTTTCAAAAATGTCTCTTCTGTTATCCATAGTTGAGAAAAGGTGATCCTGAAAATATTATTATGTGACTGAATGAGAGAGCACTGAAAATTGAGAAAATCGCATTTTGTCGAATTTCGAGCACGTTTTACTGGAAAAATGGTGCATTTTCAAGAAAAACTTGTGGGTACCTATTTTGTAGAGAATTTTATGCAAAATATTATGACATCATTTGTTTTTGGATAAAATAGATTTTTCGATTTCCCTCGGAAAATCGTAAAAAATTTCCGGGTGCTTTCACGGCTTATCACCCTCCAAATTCGGATTTAGTGGGGGGCAAAATACATAAGAATAACTTGGGTGATCCCGTCGCGCTTCATCGGCTACGAAAACCCTCCCTACCACCGGGCTACTAATTAGATAAGATAGATTGCCATTCGACAAAGAGATCATTGGAGAGACAATGACGCTTTGTGGTCCAAATAATATTATTTCCTTAGAAAATGAACCCTCAATAGGTATCCCAAATGTATACGAAAAAAAAAAAGGAAAATAACTTATACCTAAGAAAAAAATCTTAAAAAAAAGCTTTTGTTTATAAATTATTGAACTAAAGAGCGAACAATATAGTTGAGTGCCCATCGACCAAAATTTGACTGATAGATACCCTCTCAAAACTTTTTGTATGGATTCTTTGGACCAAGTCTGTCACCGTTTTCATCTGTGACTTGTTTTGTTTCAGGGGCGTTTTTCCAAAAAAAATTTTTGATTTTTTTTTTGTATGTGTTTTCCTCGTGCTTTCTAACTTCGTTACGGAACTACAGATGGTGATTCGTCAGGTCGTTTTGAGAAAAAAAGTTCCAATGAACATATGTCCGGAGTTGCTTCGTTTCTGAGATACAGTGCGTTTTAAAAATAAAACTTCAACACCCTGTATCAGAAACGAAGTAACTCCGGACATGTGTTCATAGGATCTTTTTCTACAGATGGTGATTCGTCACGAGCGAAACACATACGAAAAAATTTCAAAAATTTTTAATGGAAAAACGCCCCCGAAACATAAAAAATCACAGAGGAAAACGGTGGCAGACTTGTTTCAAAGAATCCATACAGAAAGTTTGGAGAGGTATCTATCAGTAAAAATTTTGCCGATGGGCACTCTAACCAATAATATTTAATGCACTATGAAAAACTAAGAACTTTTGAAAATTGAAATAATTTCTTAAAAGTTTGAGACGTGAAACATTTTGATGCTTTATTCCGAGTGTATTGACGTTTCACGCCTCGAGCTTTTGAGAAAATATTTTTTTATATTTTGAAAGTTCTGTGTTTTCATTTGGTAAATATTATTTAACTAGTTTTAATATAACAATTATAATTAATAAAAGCTTATTTTCAATTATATTTTTCATGATTATTTCATTTTGGGCTATTTAGCATCAGGAAATGGCCGAAATTTTTTCCGAATTTCAAATTCCCAACAGTCCGGTGTTTTTCCTATTTCATTATCACGAGTTTTCGAAATTTTTTCAAAAAGAAGGCAGAGTCCGACCTATATTTTATTTATCGTAATTTTCCAATTACGTTATTCAACGGTCCAAGGTTTTTCACAATTTTTACGGATCTATCTGATTTTATTTTCCACATCCGACGCTATCGGACGTTTTTTCGAATTCAAACGTGTTCTCCATCTAGCCTACTAGGAATCAGGGGGTTAAATATTGCGGAATTGAAGATGACTGCCGCAGTTGCAGTCGAAACGTTTGAAGATTTTATCCAAAGAAGACCATGGCAAATCTCGAAAATCAACAAAAATACAACCTACACTATTCTTTCAATCGAACCGATGAATATATGATCAATTGAAAGGTTGTTCAAAAATTATTTTCATATTTGCTCTCAGGACAAATGTAGACAAATACGGAGTTCTTCATGAGGACCAGAAAGGGAAAATGTATAATTGTAATTGTATTGATGCAATTATTGTAATACGAACTTGAACATGGAATAGGGCTCTTATCCGCATTTGAAAATTGTTTCGGAAGAAATGTTTTCATTTTTTAGTCCAGGAGGAATCGGCGCGAGATCCTATTGATGATATAAATAAATCCATGTTGCCATGGGGCAACTCGTAGCCATATTGTTAGCAGATTAATTTCGGTTGTAGCAGGCCCGCATTGGGACTGCGAGCTACCGAGAAAATCTCGGTGGGCCGATCTAAATTGGGGTAAACTGGGCCGGTATATTGTGTATGTGTAATAAAAAAAAGCACAGAACACGAATAATTATTCCAGAAACAAAATTACACGCCACTGAAATCGAAAAAAGCGCCGCGACAAATCCTCAGCCATAATAGTCAGACACAAGTGCGTGGGCCGCCGAACTGAAGCTATTTAAAGGTTTGTTCGCTTTCACAAAATAAACAGTCCGAAACCATCACAAGCATGCATAGTCCCACAGAACTCAAAGAATCCGTACAGTTCTGGGAAACTGCCCATGCTTCTGAAATGATCAGCTTTTGAGTGATATCGCCTGGCTGGATCCAAATAATTTTAAAGATTTGGAGAAAATTCCTAATGAGACTTTTCAGTTCATTTCTGGGAAAATTAAAAAATACAAACCAACCTTTGACATCAATAAGCTCATAATACAAAATGGATTGAAAGATTTCGCTTCAAAATGGGACACCATTAAGGATATAGCCGTTGTTGCTGAATCAAACCAGGAATATAACGATGAAAACTTTTTTGAGGAAAGTGAAACGCAGCCATCAGCGTTTAACTGCAAAAATACATGCAAGAATTGCATCATGTGTTGCTTTTCTGTATTAACAAATTATAGGCACATACATTAGCCTATTCAAACCGTTATATTGTTTTTAAATATGTTCTGACTTTATCTTGTACTCAAGTACGATGCGAAAAGACCTTTTCCAAATCAAAATATGTACTAAACAGATTAAGGAATTCTCTTTTTCTTGTTAAAGTGTATTTTATCTATACAGGATATGCAATAAAAATAGTTGTTACTATTTTCGTTATGAGACTTTTTCTGTTAAACTTTTAAGTATTTAACATCTAAATATGAGCGAATAAATATTTTTGAATCAATTGTATTTATTTGTCTGGTTAGACTGGTAAGAGTCACTTTTAACTTTGTTAAATTATTTCATCTTTGGGCCGGTTCCCCACAAAGCTCGGGCCGCAAAAAATCCCCAATCCGGGCCTGGTTTGTAGTGTATTGAAATACTTCTCCAAATATTGGAATTAGCACATCAATAAAATTTTTTTGTAACTGATGAATATGAAAAAGCTTTTTAAAATGAATACCCACTTATACTATGCATCATTGCAAAGTTATAACATTATTTGTCCAAAGAAAACAATTGAGCAATTCATCAGGTTTATTTAATATTGACTAATAAAAGTGGGTTGGTACTGAGGAAGCATCCATAAAGTAAAATAAATATGTATTCATTCAATAAACGTAATCTTCAGGGTCGCCTGGCTTTTTTCAATAAGAATTATTGATAATCCTAAGTTTTTAAGTGCCGAAGTGTTTCCTGAATATGAAATGAGTGCTTTGGCGTCAATGAGAACCGGTAAAGAAACTAATAATTATTATCGTATCCTTGGTTTCAAAACCAAAATAATTATTGTTTATTTCGAGTAATAAAAGAGACCAAACATATCAGAGTGTTTGACCAAATGATGAAATTTTTACAAATTTTAATCGTTGTTCATTTTCGATATGGTCCAAATAAGTAAAAAGGTAAGTTTATAGAGCTATTGGACTTGAATAAAAATTTTGTTACGTAGTGAGTAGTTTGGTCTCCTGAACACGAATCTGAAAAAATTTTGTAGCGCTCTCAAATACTTTTCGAGTTATACACTTCTGAGTAAACAACAAAATGCCTGCTTCTTTTTGCCTACCTTTTGATCGGGCGGTAAACTGCTATTTCACAAATACGAAAATCAAAAACAACAGTCTTAAACAAAAATTCGACCTTCCTGAAAACAATAAACCTAACCTACCATATTTGTTCTTTTTATAAATTGGTTCCCTGCAATATGCGCCGCCGACTATTCTTTTTCAAATATAAGCAATAAACTGAGCAAATAAATGAAGGGAAAGTTATTTGCTGGTGAACAACTCACCAGAAAAAAACAAATTACCAACATGTATGTTATGGTTATGTTTATAAGAATGTCGAATTTTTGCGTTTTTGGTGCTAGTATTTGTGAAATATCAATTGATTAGTGTCTGAAAGAAATATAGACAAAAAGAAGGACGCAATGGCATAACGCGAAAAGTACTTGAGAGCGCCACGAAATTTTCATATTTCAGATTCGTGTTCAGGAGATCAAACTACGTAAGTAACACCACTTTTTTTTAATAAACAGCTTTACCGAATTTTTCTGCACGTTAACCTATTTGAAACGCATGAAGATTACTGATGAAATCTCACGAATGCTCTGAAAAGTACAGTCGAATAGTATACATTCTCACGTACATGAAATAAGGTATAGTCAAAATCGGTCTTAACGTGCGGGTGTGACACTTAATCACCGACAATTTATTTAGTTTCCTCTCATTCCTTTGTGTTGAATCATACCCGTTCAAATAAAATCCCAATGATACATGAGATAGACATATACGATTTTTACATGCGAAAAGCAGATGTGTTGATAATAATAATCTTCCGCGGAGCGAACCCGCATTACAAGACCTATTTGGACTATAGAAAAGATTTTTTCATACAATGTTCTAGATGATGTAGAGCAGCGCCCGCTCTAGGGGCAGACCACACCGGACATTTGTCCGGGGCGGTAAATCTAGAAGGCGACATGTTGACTGTGAATGTGACAAAATTTTGAATATCCCCCTGATCGCAATGAATTAATTCTATACTTGTCGCCGAAATGAAAATTAACTTGCAATTTATATTTCGTATCAACTGTTTTTGCCTGAAAGCTAAAAACAATTTGTAATTCCTTAATTCGTAGAAAACAACCATAAATGACCAAAAATGGCTATTAGAGCCTCGGGTATTGTCCGTATACAATACAAAATTTTCGGCAATATACGGACCATACACCCAGGAAGGGCGCTGCATGAACTTGTTTGACATTTGAAACACTGTCACTGAAAACAGGAATGTAAGAAGAAAAATAACAGTTTAAAAAACTAAAGAACACGCTTTACTTTCAACATGGACCGAAAAATAAAAAATAATTGACAATGAAATTACTCAAATGTCAAAAAAGTGTGTCTGCTAACGATCTATATTCTCATATTTTTATTTTCATTTCATAATACTGAGAGTTCAAGAGAACTTTGTCAAGCACCCTACGCTTTTTTTACATTTGAGTAATTACATTGTCAATTATTTTTTACGCCGCCATCTTTGATTTATGAATGTTGACAAGAAATTCGAAAGCTACTACTTAAAAAAAAACCCAAAATACCAAATTTCGAATCGAAAATCGAATCTGACCCTAATCACAAATCTCGTCCGCCATCTTGGAGCCACCATTTTGTTTTTTTCTATAACATTAATGTCAAAGATTCCGTTATATAGATACATAGATACATACATATATACATACATACATACATACAGGTGAAGCTACTAAAAGCGTGTTAAAGAACAATTTCTTATATGAAGCACGAGATGAACAAATCGAAGATCCCGAAGAAAAATATAAGATAGATTATTTTATTTTACAATTGATCAAGCAGTAAATGCACTAGATGCTAGATTTGAACAACTTACTCGCCATAGTAGTACTTTCAATTCTTATATGTGTAATATATACGATTCAAAAACCATGTCCAAAGAAACCCTGTCAAAACACTGCAAGGATTTGGAAAGTATTTTAACTAATGGTGACTCTGTTGACATAAATGGGATAGAATTAACCGAGGAAAATTCTGCGGTATTTGCGCTTTTGGGCAAAAAAGAAAGCCTAAGCAATGTATTAAAATTAATAACTATACTAGAGAGTTATTGCACGACATTTGGGCTATACGGTATGCCTTAGAATGACATCTGCACATGCGCAGCAGTAAACAAACATTTTTAAGGTATATCGTCGTACGTTCTCTCTATGGAATAAGGATAAGCTTTAAACCTTATACGTGTAACACATACTTGGTGTTCTATGTTTGCAATTTTATTGTTCCGTGATAAGTTAAATCAGAATCAGAGATGAATTATCAAAATTATTCTGCGAGGAAGTGTAGTTTTGTGAGTTGATCTAAAAATAAAATTGAAAGAACGTGTATTAAAGTGCTGTTGGTTTATTTTTTTTGATTTCAATATAGAAAATCTGATGATATTTGGCATGACACCCTACTAAGCAACTGCAATAACTCTCATTTTTATGCATACCTTACATCGACATAGCGCTTAGGTATAACGTATACGATATACATTCTGAAAGTTTGTAATAACTCTCTATTACATTTTGTCCCAAACCTTAGTGTTCCCTATATTGACTATACCAATAACTATTGCAAGTGGGGAAAGAAGTTTCTCTGAATAAAAATTAATTGAGAACTTTTCACATTCCCACACAAAATCGTCTTAATGGTTTGGCCATTTTCATATCAATGAGACCGCTGCTGGTGAATGATATTTCGGAAGAGCATAGTCCATGAATGAGACAGATCGCCAACATTTTTGCAGTGTTCCAGAGAAGTGAACGATCTTGTGAGCGAAGTATCACCAACGAGACACTTTACCTTGATTGGTTGACTTTGGGGTTATCACGTTGTGAACGAATCCAAAACGAACTTACCTGAAAAAAAAAAACATAAGTACCTACATGATAACGTGTCAAAATTGCTGAAAGTGAATCATTCATGAAGAACTCCTGTTTCTACATAGACTAAATACCTAGGAACGTTTAGGGAAAGAGCCAGAATTATTTGGACATCTATCAGATGTAAGTCAATTTCCGTCGTGACGGTAGCCACGGAAGTACTTTTTTATTGTATTTCGTGGTGCATTTTTAACTTCCCTTGTAGAAAAACATGCAGATTAACTTTTAAATCTAGCACTTTTTTAGCGCCTACTGGTTTATACACATTTGTCATTGCGTGTTGTATTTATTGCAACATATCCTGCTACAATATTAACAATGATATTCATAACATGAATACACCTCAGAAAGGCTAATAGACCGGCAGCTAGCGACATGTACAATAAACAAATGTCTGCCATTGATGAAGGCATTTTGTTGATGTGAAAGATAATGAATAGCATATATTTCCAATCGGCACCAGTGCTACTAAAAGCACTAAGAAATTTTTTTAGTGCTTCCCTCGTGTTTCATATCTACGGTACAAAACTATACAGGGTGATTTGTTGGGTCATATGTCCGGAGTTGCTTCGTTTCTGAGATACAGGGCTTTGAAGTTTTTGTTGTTTTAAAACTTTAACGCACATATGTTTATGGGAACTTTTTTTCTTAAAACGACCAAAGGAATCACCCTCTGTAGTTTCGTACCGTAGTTAGGAAACACGAGGGAAGCACTAAAAAAAATTCTCCGTGCTTTTAGTGGCACTGGTGGCGATTGGAAATGTGTGTGTCATCTTTCACATCAACAAAATGCCTGTATCAATGGCAGACATCGTTCATTGTACAGTTGCGTGCATAAAAGTCATACAAGATTTGTATGGTATCTAGCTGAGGCATGGCACTAATTGCACTACTTGTCAAACTCGATAAGAAGTTTAATTAATATTGACAAGCCTGACTCACAATAGCCTATAACTCCTGTACGACTTTTTAATGCACACAACTATATATGTCAACATGCTGCCGGTTTATAAATTCACAGGCAAGTTGGGAAATTCAAAATAACACAAAATACATCAATCAATATCTATGTGAGACCACGAATTTTAATTTTAATTTTATTTCATTTTATTTTCATTTTATTTAATTTTATTTTAATATGGGAAGATGAATACACTTGCGTAGAATAAATGAAGATGATTTTTTGTATACAAGTGTATAATTTTTTAAAATTGCAAAGCGCTTTCGACTTTTGTCATCTTCAGTGCTCCAAGTCAGGTAACAGGAAGTTATTGGAATTTGAAATTGGAATTTTTAATTATCCGACTCAAGTTTGACGATTGAAATGTTTAAAAAGCGCAGTGCAAAATAGTTATTTACCTAACAAGTGCGGAAAGTAGTACTTTTCCGCACGCGACGGCAGTTGAACGACGCGGAGCGGAGTTCGGGCAAGCCCGTTAAAGGCGGAAAAGACATTTTCAGTAACAGTTAGGTACAATATTTTTCTTACGAGTGTTTTTGTCCATCTTATTTATGAAATAACAAGGTTTTTAATAAACAACTTTTTATAATAATGCTACAAAATGACTAATAAGACAGAATAGTTACATAGATCATTTAGGTAAGTAGTACTAAATATCATCATTTTCAAAAATACAAAAATCGTGCGGAAAAGTAAAAATCGTACGGAAAAGTAAAAATCGGATTTTTAAAGTACAACTTTCAAAACGAAAATTCGTGCGGAAAAGTTACTTTTCCGCACGCTCGTAGGAAAAAATAGTTTTCGTACAATGGCAAATTTCACTGGCAACAATACTAGCAGAGATACCTGATGAAAATTACGTTAATAAAATGCAAGTTTACAGAAATTATTCATATTCTTATTGATAATATTTCTAATCATATGTGTGGTGTATTTTGTATCGCATCTAGTGAATCGAGTCTCATTTTTCAAAAGTGCATAATTTATCAATTTAATTTGCGCTATCAAATCGTCGAAGTCCGAAGTGTAGCCGAAGTAGTTTGTTAAGCAAATTTGTTAAGACGATAGTTTTTTCAAAATCATCATTGATATATCTATTTACAGGTGTCCTCGTCTGCTTCAACACAAGATTAAAAACAGTTCGATAAAAACTGGACAACCTGCAAACAAGTCTAAAAACTATAAAAAATCACTATAATCAAGAGGTAGCAGTTCTGAACGACAAGGTCAACGAACTCACTGAGAGCTAAGTGATTCTGCGGGGAATTTCCAACTTCTTCGGGATTATGTCCGAGTTGAACGAAATTAAATGCAGGAAAAAGAATGGTCTATGCCGACATGAAGTCGCTATGCGTCAAAGCGGTTGAAACAATTGATCGCAACTGTAACACGAACAACCTACAGTTCCCACGTTAAGGATGAATGGGGGGGGGGACAAACTTCGTCAGGTCAGGTTTTACGAAACTCTGATTATGTAAAAAATTGTTGTTAAAATTATAAAAAAAAAAAAATCCGTTAACGGGAGCCCTCAAAAGTCAAAACTTGTGCGAGCTACGGATTAACGAGGTGTTACCTTATAAAACAAAAAAAAACTATAGAAACTTGAAACGCGAACTTGTCCTACGACGTAAAAGTGGAGAAACTGATATTTTTATCGGGTACAGGAACGGAATACCTATGATTCTATGAAAAATTACACAGATATTCCACTAACTCCGTCCAACTAGGTATTCTCTATTACAGCTGCAGGGGGCTCAACTCTAATACAAATCTTTTGTACACGAGTGTCTTATGATTTATTATTGCAGTGCCTAAACATGGATTAGAGAAGGTGTTTGGGATGGGGAATTATTTCCACCCAACTTCCCAGTGCATCGGAAAGACCACTCTTATGATATAACATATCCATTATTAATTGCAAAATATAAAAACTCGTTCCGAACCCTTACCAACAATTTTGTTTGATTTTCCGATACCTCATTTAAAACATGATTTATAACTCTCCAGCCTCGATACGTCTCTCGACCAATACACTGCGTTCAACCTAACGATTCGCCGTTTTGATTGATTGAATAGCAACGATTCTCCGTTTTGATTGATTGAATAGCAACGATTTTGCATTTTGACGCACGTCATCCAAGTCCACGTGAATAGTTTGAATTTATACGAGTTGTTTCAATCTGTTTTTCCCAGTATCGAAAGTCTGTGATTTCAGTAGATATCGGAAGCGTAAAAATGTTATGCTATTAACACGCCCATTAGCACCTTACACAATTACACATGTACTGTCTGACACTTCATTTGCTGAATGTGATATATTATTTATTTTCCTAGAAAACCTATGTGATATCAGCCAGTCGGTTATGATTGGAAATTTCAATATCATAGAGCTTCAAAATTATGTTCTCCACAGACAAATGACCAATCTAGTTAGTAAATTCCATATGTTCATTAGTGTTTGTGATACTTCTCAAAACTACCAAATATATGTAAACGGAATGATAGTCATCATTCCACTCTCGCCATTGACATTGAAATAAATTGTTAGAAGACAAAACAATTCCTGCCCTTGGTCGATGTAATCGCGTTTTAGAAACAACACCAATTAAAACATCTTGGAAGAATATGGCGATATGAACCCGGCATGTAGTTCGTGCCTTGTTGGGAAGCAAGTGTAGTGTGAGTTCTCTACGTGGCAATCCCGTCTAGTGCTAGCTTGTAGTGCACCGACCACCTGAGGTGGTTGTTGGTTTTCCGCTAAAAAGTGAATACGCCACCAAAAGTCAGTGAGTCGCCCCGGAGCGCCACGGCAAATAAGAATAATAGCCGTCCTCTACACGCACAGACTATGCCTTCGGGTACAGATAGTTTCTGGACTAAAACCAAGCATGTAAAAATGTGTTTTTCTAGATTCATGCAAAAAGCATAACTTTATTGAACTATATTTAGTGGAAAAAGAAGTTCTTCGTTGCACTAGTGCAATACACTTTATTTTTTATTGCACTCATCTGTCATTCTACTTCAACGTAGTACGTGCTGTTATCATGACAAACATAAACAATCAAACCCACTACATATTTAGCGGATATTCTATGAGATTGGCAATACGTTTTAAATCAAAACTGATCCGCTTTTTTCTAAACCGCCTACATGCATAGAGCAAACTGTATGTACTATGACCACACCTCGTGATAACATACGCCGCTCACGGCTACTATGATTTTGATTTTTATAATGCAACTGTGGTTATAGAAACGTCAGACAAAATTTAATTCTGACAATTACAGAATTGAAAGTTTCAAAATGAGTATTATTAATGGACAAATAGATATTCAATGCAAATCTATAGTAATAATTAATTATTTAAGTTCTGCTTTTCATTTTCCTACACATAGTGCTGCACCTTATTAAATCATTTTTTGCTTTTTGTTTGAACGTAGGAAAAATTTTGTATGCAACTCTTTCAAAAATTGTTCATTGCACTCGACGTGTTGTCCAACTCGGCCTAACGGCCTCGATTGCAATAAACACTTACTTTTTGCACTTGTTGCATAAATAACTACTTATGATACAATAGGAAATAAACTACTGTTACAAATATCAAAATCATCCTAGCTAGTTTTATAAGTATGTCAGTCGGTGATAGCTCAAATGTGCAGACGTCACCGCGATTTAAATAATGAAAGTAGTCAGATCGCCTCTAGCTTTTCTCCGAACGATTATCTTATGTAATTCATCACTTCTAGACGTTTCGTAATCTCCATTCGGTGTCTGCCAGACTCACCTCAGAAATAAAAAAAATATAGATCATTATTTACAGATGTTGAAGAAAATAGCTTTATTGTCCAACAGTTTTCCATTTAAAGGACACTCTAAAATAAGGGAAAAATATATTCAAATGTCCTCGACAAATGTAGTAATAGAATAAAAGATACTTACGAATAATAAAGAAAAAAAGGATATACAGGGTGTAATCGAACCTATTGCACTCCCGTGAAGGACGGGTCTATAATGCCATTTTATAACGAATGGCAGATGTGAAAAATTCCGAAAAAAAAGAGTGGGAAGTTTAAATTGTGTTTGAAAATTCGTCGAAATTTTGGAAACCGCTGTCCGCCGAACGTCAGCTAACCGGAGCAGAGCCGCAATAATACTGGAACTGCCGGATGGAAGAAACTGTGTAATTTCGAACAGCGGGCTTCTCAAGTTTTTCCGAAGTTTCCAACAAAATTTAAAATTTCCACATTTATTTTTTCGAATTTTTCCCACCTGCAATTCGTTATAAAATGGCATTATACACCCTTCCTTCCCGGGAGTGCAAGAGGTTAGATTACACCCTGTAGAAGGATTATTATATTAGTTTAAATGATTGTTTGCTATCTTGAGTAAAAGGCTTCGAGTTGTGGAAAATATATCACAAAAAATGACAATGCAATTGAAATTTTTACACATATTTTATAATTTGTGTTGAACACTTTCTCCGATGTTCTAATGTTTTGAGGTCCACACGATAGCACAACTCATCATACTTGCAACTTCTGTTTGGGTAAACACCATAATTTTTGAAAGTAAAAAAAGATTGAAATTGTCTCTGCATTTTTTCAATGTTGAGATTGTTTCACCTATATTCCATTTGATAGTCGCGTATACTCAAGTTCTGATTGGACATACGTAAACTACAAAAGTTTTGAGAATTTTATATTGTGAACGTTTTCACAGTTCCTCACAATAAAGCCATCTGAATTAACCCTAGAGAGCCAACGTGTTTTGAATGTACGTAATTACTACCCTATCGTAAAATTAACGACTTTTTCTAATAACCATAAACTGTAAAAGTAAAATGGCGGTTGGTAATTTATTTATATTCATAACTGAAATTAACATGTATTCTAAACAAACACACAAAAATGAGGTAAAAAAGAAGAATATTTTCTAACATTGAGTGCATGATGTTGATCTGTGTTTCTGTTTCGCACATATGGGGTTTTTGTACTGGTCACAGTTGGAATAGCCATTCTTCTTTCTTTTCGATGGACAAATGCTGCAAATGATTGTAGGTCCTTTTTGAGGTATGGTTTCATACGATGAAGCCATCGGATTCAAAATAGCTTCCTAGGGTTAAGTGATTTTGAGAGTTTTTGTGAAATGTACCCAAAGGTTAATTTACTATCAAAAATGACACCTAAATCTTCAACATGGTAACAACGCTCTGAAGAATAATCGTTTACAGTATATTTAAACTCATATGCATATTTTTTTCTAGTGGACTTTACAACTTTGTATTTGTGTACTTTGATTATTAAGGCAAATCTTCTATCGTCAATTACAATTTTAAGTTATCAGAAAAACATAACCTATTATAATTTTTACATTCGCATAAATTATTGATGAATAGTAAAATAGAACAATATAGCAAGGTTCGTAACAGTTGAGCGGTTGGTAATGAACCCATGTTGATGTATAGACAATTCTCTTCGAGGACCTTACAGAAAATATAAACAATTGAAACTGTCCGAAACAGGACATACCTTGGCAATATTCCATGAATCAGGGAAATCTTTTGAAACCAAACAATATATGAAAATCTTAGGGCCAATGTATGCATCACTGTCATAATCATAGTCCTAATCACAGTCACTGTCTTAATCATAAAATCAAATGTAACTGTACATTTCAATTCATATGATTATGATTGGGACTAAAATGGCATAAATGCTCTCACTGAAAAGTACAGTTTCAATTTAATTTAATGATTAAGACAGTGATTAGGACTATGATTATGTCAATGGTGCATAAACTGATCTAGTTAATTTCCCAAAGAGTACTCTCGCACAATCCTTCACTAAGAACGATCCAATATTATCTGGTCTAGATGTTATTTTCTCCTTCAACTTTTTTATGTCAAGCATTACTTCGTTTTCGACGATAGTATAGAAGGTAATGTTGGAATTATTACTAATGTCACCGTCATTCTCCTGTCCAATTTTAGTTGTTTGCAACAGTTGTTAAATAAACACTCTTGAAACATTTACTGAAGACATCAACAAATTCTAGAGGATTTTCATATTTCTCAACGTATAATAGCAGAATGCATGGAGTTTCAGTATCTTGGAAGTGTTTCGCCTCAAAACCAGCATCAATCTGTAGGCAATGGATTTTGCTGAAAAATGAATGCCTTATTGTTGAGGAGTATTCAGTTTTCAACGAGAGTGCTCTTCGATTGCGCATATGCCGATGGAAGTGTGGTCACAGCATCATGTGGATTTACACAACTTAACCTGAGCAAGCTAACTTAACTTGCGAGTCGAAAATGCGTAAATTAGTTTTTCTACTAGGGTGCGGAAAAATCCACTTTTCCGCACTTATTTTAGTTTAAAAAGAGTCATTTTCCGCACTAGTGCGGAAAAGTTTTTTCGCACTCTTTTTAGTGCGGAAAAAACATTTTAGTGCTGAAAAGTAGATTTGTTTAGTTTTTGCGGATTATACTGACATTTAAATATTGCGTCGCAGAAGGTTAAAATAGAAAGCTTACCAAGTGTGGTTGTATAGTTTAATAATAAATGTTCTTTATGTTAACTTTTGGGTGTTTTTTCCGCTAGTAGAAAAAATAGTGTACCTAACACGAGCGTAAAGTGTCTTTTCCGAACGCGATTCCTGGCAGAATTCCGCTGACGCGTCGTTCGGCCATCTGTAATCGGGTGCGGAGAAGTATCACTTTCCGCAGTTGCTAGGTAAACTACTATTTTCTACTAGCGTGCGGAAAAATCCACTTTTCGGCATTTATTTTAGTTTTAAAAGAGTCACTTTTCTGCACTTTTTTTCGGCGGAAAAAACATTTTAGTGCGGAAAAGTAGATTTGTTTAGTTTTTGCGGATTATACTGACATTTAAATATTGCGTCGCAGAAGGTTAAAATAGAAAGCTTACCAAGTGTGGTTGTATAGTTCAATATATATTTAATAATAAATGTTCTTTATGTTAACTTTTGGGTGTTTTTTCCGCTAGTAGAAAAATTAGTGTACCTAACACGAGCGTAAAGTGTCTTTTCCGACGCGATTTCTAGAGGAACACGGCTAACGCGTCGTTCGGTCATCTGCAACCGCGTGCGGAAAAGTATCACTTTCCGCACTTGTTAGGTAAACTACTATTTTCGTTCGCACTGGACACTAACCTAAGCAAGCTAACCTAGTTTGCGAGATGAAAATGCGCCTTTTTCTTTACTGTTGACACTCAGGATTTTAGCGTCTCATCATTTTCATGCCTGGGTTGAATATAAAGAACACGCGGCATGGCAAAATCACGTGTAGACTTATCTCGACAAGAGCATCACAATACCTTGACTTCCTATTTCGGACATAAGGATATTTCGCAGCAGAATCACGCCTCATTGTATACTAAACACGGGTCCGGTCTGTTTTAGAATACTAACGATATTTCTCAGAGTAATTCTTTGAGATTTATCGAACGTTTTACAAGGAGTAGTAGCTGGTACGGTTATATTCCTCTTTCATTTCTTCATTTGGTCTCGGAATCGACAAATGTGTCACGACCCATTTCGAAAGAGGTCGATGCGAAGAATACAGGGGCGATGTCCTGTTCGTAGTCGGAAGCATCCTACAGGACTGTTCTTGTTTCACACAACTTAAAAAATTTCCTGAAATGTTCTTGTTTCATACATAGAATTTTAATGAGTTTTCGGCTTCTTTCGACTTCACCTAGTATGGTGCATAGCCCTTCCTGAGAGAAGCAAATATGTTCATTGAAATTATTAGTCGCGGCCACAACGGCGCACCGCCCCTCGCCTCGCGCATAGCACGGTACCCTCGCACCGCCCCAAGGAATATAATAGACATACCCTTTTAGACCGCTAACCTACCTTAGTCATCCTTGGTTCACTTGGTCTGCTCAGGGCAGTTTTCCACGGATGGATGTGGAGGGTGGTTATATGCGACAATGACACCCGCGCCCTCCGTATGTATTGGGTTTTCAGAGAAAGCCCGACTGCGATATTTTTTATGGAAAAACAAATTATTGCGTCTCTGTTCGTTCCTTCATAATTGTGGCCAACGATTATCTCAAAGCGTTGGCCACAACCCCTCTTCCATATAATCAACAAAATACATTATTTTCAACAGTAGTGATAGATCATGAGCAGCAAGAAGAGAAACAAATATTACATATTTATAATGGTAATTAAGAAATTAAACAGTATGATTTTACTAATAAAAATGAATTTAATTAAATCAAAAGCACCTCATTAGGGATAATTACGCTCAAGGCTCCTTAAATATATAAAAATTAGTTTTACAAGTTTTATCACAAATCTACCATTAATTAACTACGCGAAAAAGTCCAAGACTTGACATGTTCCTTGAAGTTACGCCAGTTATGAAGCGATAAGTTGAAACACCGGGATTCCTGGACATCTTTAAGCTGATCGACATACTAAAAATGAGTTCCAAGGACTTGGAAGATGCTTATTGAGATCTCTGAGATGTGGAGTCGAGCCACCCCCTATATTTAGAAATGAGTCTGTGGACCCAAAATCATCAAAATATTGTTGTTGTTGTTATTTCGTTCAACCGGCTGCCCCCCAACGAGCAACCCTTAGATTTCTTGGAGAGACTTGTGCTAGTGGATGCCATGCACGGAAACGGTGACCGACCGTGCTGGGATTCGAACCCATGCAAGTACCGATGATTGGATTAAGAAGCGGACGCTTTATCCACGCGCCGGCCGGCGACGCCTCAAATTTCATAGTTAGTGGATTGAATTCTTCGGAAACCAATTACACAAATTCGACATCATAACTTATATCAAATCGAAACGATTAAAATGGGTTAAACATCTATCTTAGAAATGGAACAAATAGTTTAGAAATTGTCGAAATGCTCTTCTGTCCAGCTGACGTCATAACTCATATTGAGTTGAGTGCTCGTAAAAATCTGAATTATTGATTTTTGTTGCCGGCTGGGAATGATCCTCCACTATTCACTGTTGCGTTAATAATTAACAGTGCTGCTCATAAAGGTGCGTAATCACTAGAGCATGCGTTCCGCATGAGCACCGAATGAGCACATGTGCTGCTCGGTTCAAGCTCAGTCTGCGTCATGCTGCGTAATGTAAATACGCATTCTGTTCTTGCTCAAATCAGCGTCCACACTATCCGAGCATTCGCTCGTTCGGTGCTCATGTGGATCGAATGCTCTAGTGAATACGCACCTTAAGGTGGCGTATGGTGTTAGTATCAAGGGCTAGCCAGAATACATGACTATCCATTTTATTAAACCTAGAGGTCTGTTTGGATATAAAACAAAAAAAAAATAATAAAAAAATGCAGCGATCACGATGGATCAAACATCTATCTTGGAAATGAAACAAATAGTTACGACAATCTCCTGTTGTTGAAGCTTTTATATTTTGTTATTTTTATCCTCCTGTATGATTTTGGTTGAGTTTTGAATATTGTATCCAATGATATATATACACAAAATAAAGATAATTTTTGATACCAGATTGAAATGTAATGCTCAGATATAGAAAAATCTTTCGAAACTCTGAAAGAACAAGTTTGTTTATAAAAAAGTTAGTTCTGGACTAACCGATTACTTTTCTGGCTAATATCACGACGAACATTGAACTATATCTAACATATTATTATATATTTTTATGAACTTTCTCAAGGAGGACACTTGAAGTGCTTCCTGTAATCAAAATTGAGGTAACCCACCTGAAGCAGACTGGCTTCAGATTGTTGCTTCTCATCATTACCAGGATAGATAAGACAACATTGGAGTGCCCATGTAAGCCTCAGTATCTCACAAGGGTATCGTAAGTTCGTCGTAGCCTTGCTACTCAACGATAATTGTCGCCACTGGTACTTGTCTCGCAGTACGTTTTTTGTGCACGAACTTCATTTCGGGTGTAACAATTCTTTCAAAATGAAACCAACTTGATCGATGACTTTTACTACGAATATATATTGTAATTTATGTATCAGAACTTGTACCTACTAAAAATTGAAATGATCTCGACAGCAGAAAAACATTAATTTCGATTTTGGCATATCTTTTCTAGCTTCTTTTTCGAGGTGCATCTTGTGGCACTCAGAAAAATGTCTCATGTGGGATTTTTTTTGTAGTTTCTGCAATTTAACGGGCGTTTTACGTGTTTATTGATTAAAATCAGTTGAAACGCTTAAAATTCAGGAACAGAAATCGACAATTACCTTTCGCATTACTTCGCAGATATACTGTTTACTAGTGGTTACAATGGCATGCCGACTCATTAACTAACCTCTATATGAGTAATGGTGTATAATCATACCTCCAGAAACGATTTTTGAAGTAAATTTCAAGTCAGGATATGTCTCTCATATTTTATTATATCTAATCAACTAGGTAACGGATATCTGATGTCACGTATTATTGATATGGGGGCTTATTTGACATTTCATATGATAAAACTGAGAACTTGGCGTTGTTACCTAGCAACACATGGATAAAGTGGTTCGTATAAGCACCCTGGCTCTCTGATTGGTTGTGACCAAACACAGGTGCATTTTGCCCATCAAGACTGAAACGTGGTGCATTTTGCACTGGCGTGAATTAGTTTTTTGCTCGCAATTGACACACAAACCTAACCTGAGCAAGCTAACCTAGCTTGCCTGTTCACCACAGGGAATTCTTTCTAGTAAATATTCGGGCGACAAAGTGCACCACGTTTTAGTCTGGATGGCAAAGTGCACCTGTGTTTGGTCACAACCAATCCTAGAGCTAGAATATCTTCCATTGTCTGAAACGTGGTATGTTTTGCTTATATACTCAGACAAGTTCTGCTTTTGAGGGGTTTTCTACGAAAACCTGGGAGATTTGTAGTAACAAATTCTAACAAAATTAAACCTTTCTAGCACGGTGAGTTTTAACCTTGAAGATTTCGCACGCGTTTTGGTGCATATGATAAAAATTATTATGTAGGTATGGTAAATATTAATTTTTTTGTAATTACTGGTTTCAAAAAATTCCTCAAATTTATTGTGTCTCAATTAATTTCAATGCACAGATATCGAATTTTCTATTCTGTAGAAAGATAATTACTACACCAAAGCAGAATCGTGATTTATCAGTATGCAATTTTTAATAGATGATTCTCACAATTCGTTCATAATTCTGCCCAGTGATGAGTAGTCGAAACTATTCCATCATTGCTTGCATTTCGGTGATTTGGGAAAACCGTTGACTCACTGTATCGACGCGACCATTTGTAAACAAATTTTATATTGGAGGATTTGTAGAATTTTATGGAAGTTTATGGAATATGCTTCTCGTAGTCATTAGTTATTTTAGTAAATACGTTTTAAGTGTGACTTTATTATTTTTTTCATTACTATTGATTGTTTCAACAGTTATTTCATCCAACCAACAACATAAACTTTTACAAAAATGAAGGCAATTGAAGAAATAAGAGTTTTTGAAAAAAATCTGGGTTGGCAACTCGAAAGACACTCCCTTAGTGAAGTATAATACGATGAAGATAATTATATGATATTTTTATATGATTGTGATAATTAAATAAGAAGACGTACCCAGATAATTTTACTCACTATATGAAACTACCATTTCCTGCAATATAAAGACCAATAAAAATGGTGAGCCTGTGATAGAACACAGTTCTCAAAAATCAGCATTCTCTAAAATATATTCATATTAATGCTGTTTTTCAAAAATGATGTAAATGAGCCTATATTTTTACAACTGGTTTCCACATATCATGTATACAATAATTGTTGGTGCGCATCCATTCTGTTTCGCCAGTCCAAGTCAGTAGATTATACTACCCCTGGGACTTTCTAATAGATCCTCTCCTATCGCTAGTCCTAGTTCCGACTGTGAACATGGTTTTCATCTGATCTGAGTATCTATGTATTTTGGTATGCAAATTTTCCATTCTTCATGTTTCGCTATGGTGACCTTGAGGAATTTGTCGAAAAAGTACGCGCCATTATGAAGTCCGACCTCATTCCAAATACCGGATCCCGACTGGTTTTTCATTATTATTCTGAAAGATGAATTTCCATCCGTGAGGTCAAGGTCGATCTCAAATCCTTGGTTATTTCACGAGAAGCCAACATGTGTAATTGCTTATTCAATGCTAAAATTTACAAAATTTGGCTAGGATATTATCTGAAATAAGTGAGTCGTATTCAAGCAAAATATATCTAGCCAAATGATTTCCTAATATTTTGATTTTTGTTGGCTGAAAGACAAACTTTAGTCGCTATTTTCCATCGTTCAAGATAACCTCTTGGGAGGTATTCATGTTGGAAAGGGGAACATTCTCCATGAAAATTGAAAAATGAAAAATGTGATTTATTTGTAATATCTAACAAAAAACAACTACTTTCCCGGCCGGGGAAGTAGTTTCGCTTTCCAACATGATTTCCTAATAGTTTCAACAATCATTTTCGATTTCATTTCTATATTTTTGTTGTTGTCTTGACTTTGATTCCAGGTATGTATTGGAATCATATGACGAATTTGTGGGAATAAATACTGAGTTCGCAAAATGACCCAAGCCGAAAATAGGTCCTATTTCGGAATCTGTTCAAAAAAATTTTTTTGCACGCTAGTGACACACAAACCTAACCTAAGCAAGCTAACCTAGCTTGCAACTTGAAAATGCGTGAATTAGTTTTTCGGCATTTGAGCAAAGTATGATTTCAGCAAAAGGCCGAATTCGGCATATAATTGCAACATATGCCTTGCTTATATTCGGAATTGTTCCAAAAGTCGTCTCCTTCCTCAAAGTTGTACTCTGAACCCAAAAAAAATATAGCACTTTCTGGAACTCGAAAAAGGAACCATTCATATAGAATAGTCATTTACGTAACTAGTCCGGAAAACGCTATTTTTTTTTGGACGAGTGGACAAGATTCTAGGACGAGCGTAGCGAGTCCTGGAAGTCTGCGAGTCCAAAAAAACTGTTTTCGTACATGTTGCGTACACAATTTTTCCGGCAACCGTGTAGAATAACAAATCGAGACACGTTTATTTATTATATTTCTGTGTAGAAGAAAATTTTGAGTATTTTAATTCTTATTTGTATTAAATATTGAAATTCGAACAGAAGATAGGTGATAACAGAAACATTCTGATCCTTATTTATGTTAATATTTATATTAAAATTCGAGCATTTCCCGGACTAGTCCGGAAAGTAGGTACTTCCCAGACTAGTCCGGGAAGTGATACTTTTTCAAAGAAAAATCGTCCAGGAAGTAGGTACTTCCCGGACAATTGTCGAAAAACATTTTTTTATGTGAATTCTCAGGTTCAAAACTTTTTCTTCTTCTGGAATTTTTCTTAAAGTCTGCCACCTCCTTATAACAGTTGAACTAGACAACATGAAGGCTTCAAACAAAATAAGGGTTAAATAATTTTTAATAAGTATTTTTTGTATTTTTGTTTCAATATGGCGACTTTTTGGTTACATTTTTTAAGTATGAATATGAGAGTTCATATCGATACTAGTGAGAATATGAAAATTGTTGGTTCAGACTTATTTGGTAGTACAGAGGGTAATACATTCAATATTTTACAATTTTCTTTAATTGAAAATGGTATGTGAAAGCCGAAACCTGTTTTAACAAATGAACGATTACTGTCGAATTTAGACAAAAGTTGTTGTTTTATTAGTTAGGTATTTAATTGTTCAATAGGTGATGATATTTATTTTGAAATAAGTCATACTCTTCTGTAGGATACTCTCTTTTGAATGTGGAAAAAACTAGCACGAAAAAGAATTTTCTTTGAGCAATATCTTGAACGTTACATTTGCAGGAAATACTTGAGAAAATTGACCTCTAAATTTTTAGAGACTGTCAGGCCATCTCTGTCAGAGGAGAGACTACCACTTTTATTTTAAACAGTTACACATCCTACACAAACTCTCTCTTTTTCCCACTGTCCATTCATAGAATACTGACAAAAAGTAAATTGTATCCGTATAAAATGAAAATCCTGCAAGTTTACTGGCGACGATCCTGACACAAGAATGGAATTTCGTGAAATTATGATACCCTAATATTTTGATTTGAATTTGCTTCAGTAACGATTGTTCATTTTTTTTAACGAAAATGTGAACCGTCATAATGTTAGATACTATAGTGATGTGAACCCACATTGTTTTGAAGAGGGCCATACACAGTTTCCTGAGAAGATGAATGTTTGGGCAAATTACTAGGCAATTATCTCATACAGCTTGAAATTATAAGAACAATATGTATCAACCAAAAATTCGACTCCAAATTATAATTCAGCAAAATGGCGTTCCACACCATCATTACAGGCCAACAAAACAAGAGAGTTTCTTGACATAACATATCGTTTTGAGTGGATTGAGCAACATGGGCCAACTGAGTGGAATGCTCGCTGACCACATTTGAGCCCCATGGACTACTGTAGAATTATTCTGTGTACCTACTCAGTGGATGAAGTTGTATTACCGATGAAAATACAAATGATGAAGTTGCACGCAATTATATTTAATCCAGGTGTACTGAGTTTAACTTACTAATTATCACATTGTAAAGCCAGCTTATTATTATTCAGTGAATGCAACGAGGAATATTTTTATTCTTTTTATAATGGTATAAAAAGCAAGGACTTTTGTTTCATATTATTACGTACCCGTCATCGTATTTATTGAGTTTCAAAGTCCATTTATCGATTGGTTGATGATGAAAAGTTACTTAGTTTATATACTTATTTAGTTTTTTCTTGCAATTATTGCATAATCAAGTAAAAAATTGAGTATCTTGAAAAATGGTGATTTTGAGCACCTCGAACATTTCTTATGGAAAATGGCTTTCCGTGAATATTGCTGAATTTTTTATATGTTGTAGAAATATTTCACCTTTGATGTACTGAGGTATACATTTGTTGGCACTACTGATTTTTTTGCAATGCTCAGAGGAGTTTCACAAAAATGAACAAATGTTGACTGGTAGTTTTCAATGCTAGGTACGTACCTATAATGAATGTTGAATTTCAAAATTTTTTGATTTTTCCACTAAAAGAGAAAATCTTATTAAACCTTTAATACAGTGTGACCCACTTAAGACCGGAGCGCCCTTATAAAATCTATATTTTCCAACCGATATGAATGATTTTTTTCCATTTGGTAGACATTCAAAAAGTCTACTAGGATACCAAATTTCATGAATGAATCTCCATTTAAAGGGCCAAATAATCCGATTTTTCACTAAAAAAATAAATTACCAGCGATTTTTTTCTAAAAAATCTGACTAGATATATCCAAATAATTCAATTGTGAATTACGTTGAAATGCGTCAATCAATAAAAAAGTTATAAGAAAATCAAATTTGAAAAATATGCCGTTTAATCAACCCTCCAATTCAATTTCAGAATTTTTATCGAAATTCGGAATACACCACTCCATTCAGGAGGTCTTGATATATCATTGCTCAAAGTTTCATTGAAATCTATTCATAAATAAGAAAATAAGAAGATAATAAAATTTGAAAAATATGTTAATGGAATTTCAGGAAAATTTGCATTTTACATCATAATTTTTTATTTTTTATTTATCAACAGATTTCTATGAAATTACAGTCAGTGATATTTCGAGACTCCCTGAATCCAGTAGTGTAGTCAAAGTTCTTATAAAAGTTTTTGAATTCAATTGGTTGGTTGATTAAACGGCATATTTTCAAATTTCATTCCCTTATAACTTCTTTATTGATTAACAAATTTCAACGTTATCTACATATGAACCATTTGAAAAGGTCACGAATCCAGTGGTGTGGTTAGAATTTTTCTAAAAAAATCGCTGGTAATTTTTTTATATTTTTGACCTTTAAAAATCAGATGAGTAGGCCCTGGAAATGGAGATTTATTCATGAAATATGGTGTCCTAGTAGACTTTTCGAATGTCTATCTGATGAAAAAAAAATCATTCCAATCGGTTAAAAAATGTAGATTTTATAGGGGTGCTCAGGTCTTAAGTATGGGTCACACTGTATGTCTACCGAGAAAAACAAGTATGAATGAGGAAGACTTATTCTTGAGGAAACAACAAATATTTCAATATTAATTTCTCCTTCTGAAGTGAATAATGCTATGAAATATCACATAATGGATGAGTTTTGCTTCATTTACCAAAATGACGTCAAACTGATATGCACCTACTAGATATTGTTCAGTTTTTCGACTTTCCTGTTGAGATTACACCCCCTGAAGCATTTGTTGGAATTTTTCTCAAAAATGAAGAACAAGGCATTGTTGCTCTATGAGCAGCGTTCTAGAAAGAGGTTCCAGAACATAAAGAATATGGACTTCCCGTTTGAAAAATGTTACGTGCAGTTAAACAATTTCTCACTTGCTCTGAATAGATGCATCATTCAGTTGTAACGGTAGATAATTATCAATACCTAATACTCAGTTATCACGATCAATTGGGCACACTTTTCATATCCATTGCAGACTTGACCGAAGAAATACCCTTGTCTAATTTGGCGTTCTCGAACTACATCAGATTTGAATTTTTTTCAATTGTTCCATTTGAAATTGAAGAGTTGATGTAACTTCCAGTGAAACCGGAAATTCTATTCACGATTCGAGCATGAACTATAATCGAAAAATATATATTAAACAAAATGTTCAAAACTCAAATTCCTATCTTTGATAATAACCACATAGCGTGACTCACCAAATCTAGTAGTCAACCATTAAATATTTGAAAATATTTCTTTCCATGATTACGAAAATATGCCACACTTGCCCTTTCTTTTCATTAATTCACTGCAAATTGAAGTAAATATGATTGAAATGGTAATTTTACAGCAACATCAAGATTCCTGCGTTTATTATTTTGTTTCCAGGAATTATAGTTTCGCACGAATTATTTAATGGCATACGTCAAAAAACAAAAGGAGGTGATACAAAACGCTGCAATTTCCAGGTGGTAGAACCCCATTTAAAAAATGTTCTACAGACTTTTTCGAAACTAGTAACCTAGAATTTAAAAAAAAAATGGTTTTGACAGATCGAGTATCCCTTACTATAGGTGGTCCAAATGTTTCAATGAACATCTCCATGCAACTAGCAATTGTGGAGACAGCCTTGTAGGAACTCTGCACGGAAACTCATTAGATGTAATTCAACGTTCGTCGTGGTATTAGCCAGAAAAGTAGTTATTTTCTAATGAATTTTCGACCCAATTATTCCTATCATATAGGATTATGGTTGTGAGTCCGTCCTGGTAGGGAACAAATTGCAGATTCCTTTACATGTTATTGGGCATGATTATGGTGGTATGATTATGGGGGTATTGGTGGTTGGGCTGGAGTTGAGATGGTGCTCATGGCTTAGTGAACGTTACACTACGGACGCGGTCTTAGATTTTACCTTGACATGGAGATGGGATTGAACCATTTTGTGTTTGCAGACATTTATTATTGTTTGCAGATACCTACCCTAAACTGATAAGGGCCAAACCTAGAAATCGATCTATAGGTGATCCAAATGTTTCAATGAACATTTCTAAGCAACTTGCAACGGTAATTCATAAGGTGTAATTCAACGTTCGTCGTAGTATTAGCAAGGAAAGTAGTTGTTTTCTGATGGATTCTCGACCAGTTATTTTTGTATAGGATGAGCCCGTCCTGGTAGGGCAGGACACCTTGTTTCTTTCGTATTTGTTTCATTTAATAATAATAATAATAAATGGCCTTTATTTCTCTTCCACTCAACCACTAAATATTTAGGAGCGTGCAAAATACCTCACTTTCTGGATTCTAATTTCGGATTTAATGGAAAAGTGTATGGTTGTTTTTCGTAGATCTTGCAAAATGATGTTCTGAACATACTATATCAAAATTTTTATGCATTTCCGGGATTTTTTACATTTTACATCACTAATCGAGATTTTTTTATTTTTTGTGTTTATCTATGCAATGATGAAAAACTGTAATGAAATATTACACTTTCAAGAGTTCCCAATATTTTTTCAGTTTTTCGACATTTTGGCGCTATCCAAAATTTGGTGGAGGAAAGCTGTTCAGATTCGAAGAGGAAACCTCACAAACGAGATATTTTTGACTTTAGTCATGGAATTGATATTTCATCAAGCTTATCAACTTTTATACGATTCACTTTTGAAATCCTAAAAATATTTCATGACGTTTTTTTTTCAGAACTAAAGAACTCATGATATTGAATTATTGTTTAGATTTTGTTTGGGCTTTTCATCAATTGACATTATTTTCTAGATAATTCTTAGAGAAATTGTTCGAATAATTTTCATTACATTTACCTGGTTCTTGATGATTCTTTCGTTTTTCATTTTTTTTTATTGTTTCAGGATAATCCCTGAACTATGGAAAATATCAGAAATGATTTTTTTTTCTACGTCTCAGTGGCTTCAATAAAAATCTCTTTCGTTATAGTCAAAGTTATTCTGAATATTTTTTCATTTTCTACTTTTACAATGTAATTAATAAAAAGACTTGTGGAGGACGAAAAGGGTCATCAGTGTAAAAAAAAATATTAAATTCATTTTGCGGTTTTTGATTTTGGTTTTAGTTCGGTCTAATAAAAATATTAGAATTTTCCATAAAAAAGTGTTATTTTTTTTTCAGATTTCGTGCAGAATCAATAGTTCTTCGCGCCTCGATAAAGGCTACAGATAGTGAGTATTTTGAATTGATATTTTTAATCTTTAGAGAGATGATGAAAGATAAAAAATTACGGACATAGAAAAAATATTGGGTGGTTGATTATATCGTTTGGAGCAACTATCGGTCTCATTCGCTGAATAAAAAAGACGATAATAGTGGCATACAAAGTCTGAAGGTCTGCAAAAACTTTTCTTATTCAAACTTACAACATTTTGAACACATCTCAAGAATAGATGCAGTGTTTCCGTATTGTTTTTTTTATGGATTCCAAATGTTGAAAATCGTTCCGTTTATTACCCATGTTTATTAAGTTCATGGAATAATTTTTTGAAACTACAACACTGCCGTTCCCCAATAATCCAGTTTTGTTAAACTAGTGAACATTTTTTCTTGAAAAATCTTTTGTTTTGGATATCGACATTAAAAAAAATCTTGTTCCTAACAAGCTAGCAATTATTAATGTTTCTAGCTCTGCGGAAAGTTGAAAGCTCTTCCCACAGAAATACCAAGAGTTACAAGATTTTCCTGACTGGCAACGTTGATGGCAATATTACGTGCGATTGTTGGCGTGAACGTGGTAATGAATTATCAATTAGTGGTAACATTCGGTATGTGATAGTGACGTACGACGGGACGTTATAGGAAAAAATAATTTGAATATAATGACACCCTGACACCCATTGTAAAGAAAATTGAAACTGATAATTACATGCTCTTATTATCACCGAGATGATATTGATCCTTGTGATTTTGATTTTTAAAACATAACGTCAACGATAATATGCACGTTGATGGGACAGGAACTTGACAATTGCCGGAATTTTATTTATTAGGGTCCTTGTAATAGTGACATTACTTGAAATTGTAATATTTTAATGGGTTATTTGAAACAGTATCTGATAGCTAAATTGCAAAATGATATGTAATGATGTGAGTGTTCCTTTGCCAAACGACTGCGTGTTCGTAAAATAATATTTTCGAGGTCTAATGCTTCCGATAATTTCATGATGATTTAGTAAATAGTTTACGATAGGCCATTTTGATTAAATCTACATTCTGAATAACTTATATCTGATATTCAGGGTGTAATTTAACCTCTTGCACTCCCCTGAAGGACGGGTGTATAATACCATTTTACAACGAATGACAGGTGTGAAAAATTTGAAACGGAGCACAGACACAATAATACTGGAACTATAAGATAAAAAAACTGTGTGATATCGAACAGCGGTTTCCAAGATTTTCCGAATTTTCCGAACAACATTTAAAATTTCACGGGAGAGCAAGAGGTTAGATAACACCCTGTATAATATTAGCGTTGACCAAGACTTTGAACCTCAATTATTACGGGAATTTCTGGAAAAAAAGCTTGACTGTATTCGAAAAAAGTGAAACGTTGTTGACCAAAACCAATGTAACGGAAGTCTGTCAAATTAAATATTGTATTTTTTTTGCAAATCAACAAATCGATAAAAGGGGCGTTTTCTGTGTTATTTCAACAAGATACCATATTCAAATCATTCCAAACCTAACACAAAGCAAATCTGTACTCAGCGTTGTTCAGAAAAATAAGTGGAAATGAGATTTTGGTGACAATGTTCCAAAAACTTCGAAAATTCATAAGAAATTGCCGCTGTTTTTCAATCGAGTCAGTCAGCAATTTGCGAATGGATTATGCCACAGTAATATTCATTCATGACAATAGAAATACTTCGTTAAAAAAAGGGGTGCCGGAAAGTTCACCGAAAACAATTCACCGAATGCAATTGACCGAATACAATTCACCGAATACAATTCATCAATAAACAATTCACCGAAATAGCAATTCACCGAACAAACAGTCCACCGTAATGAAATAATAAAAATAATTCATGGTTATAAAAGTGGCAATAATGTCCTACTAGCTTTTTGCCTTCTTTCTAATAAAAAAGCACTGAAATATCTACATAAGGTTAGTTCGTTCTGGTTAGATCAGACTAAATAATTACTCCTCGCAAATGCATGCATGCATTACATTTCCAGGCACTCAAATGTATACGTTAGTTCGTTCTGGTTAGATCAGACTAAATAACTATTCCTCGCAAAATATAGGTATTAAATTTCCATGCATGAAATGGGAGTGATGTATTTATTCATTTTATTTATTTCAGTGAACTGTTTGTTCGGTGAATTGCTATTTCGGTGAATTGATTTTCGGTGAATTGTATTTGATGAATTGTTTTCGGTGAACTTTCCTAGATCCAAAAAAAATTAATCAAAAAGGAATGAGGGTTTGATAACAATATACAGTGAGAACCAAAAGTCCGTCGCCTCCCCCTCTCCGTAACTTCTTTATATTAGTAACTAAATGTTAAGTGAATTGTAGGGTTTCATTCGATCTCTTCAATAGTTTCAATTTCATTTATACAGAGTGTTTCAAAATATCACAGTGGCTCAGCAGTTTATTTTTTAAATGAACACCCTGTATATCATTACGTTACCGGTTAGAGAAGATTCTAAGGAGTCCAACAATACCAAGTTTGATGCTGTTATCTCTGAAGACTACGGAGATATCGCCTATTATTTTCTCCATAAGTCGAATGAGTGGGAGAGAAAAACTTTTTCTGGCGGTTCACTAAATTGTCTCTCATACTCATTGAGCTTCTGATTAAATAATTGGCGATATCTCCGTAGTCTTTGAAAATAACAGCATCAAACTTGGTGTTGTTGGATTCCTCATGATCATCCCTAACCGGCCATGCAATGATATACAGGGTGTCCGATACACAAAAATTAACTTCCAAGTCGCTGCGCTTTTTCGAGACACTTTGTAAAGCATCTCAAACTATTATAGAGATAGAATGAAACCCTACAACTTATGTATGTAATTAAATTTTTTTTGTAATTTGCAGGAAATTTATCTCGTACATGAATTTTTTAAGAAAATCTGACAAATGCAGTCTTCCTATATTTCTGCCGTAGATGTTGTTATCGTGATTATTTCGGTCGCAATCAAAACTACTACAACTTTTGTCGTTTTTCGAGTCTTGGTTCATTTACATCATTATCAAGAAACCAACCACAATCATCGTAATCAGATGAAAGAATTCACTTTTTTATGTATGTTTATGAGTGATTCAATAATTGCGTTATCGTGCATTGTTAAGAATTTAATTGTAAAGATTACATGAAAAAATTACCTAATCTATTTTAATATGCCATACAAAATATTTATTTCGTTTTACTAATGAAATTTAATTGGCTACAAAAACAAACAATAAGATAATTATTGGTATCATTTCACGCCTATAATTGGTAATTTTATTGTGAGTAGGTAACTCAATTAGAAAAATTATAATTTTTTTCAATTATCATTCGAACCGGGAACATTCGGAAGACCTTGCACTTCTTACATTAATAATAATATGAAGCAATATTTGCATAATTGCTACCAATAATAATTAATGAATCACCGTTGTGGAACAAACAATAATCACGATCGAATAAAAATGTACAATATGAAATTTACATCAAAATTTATATAATATTAGCGAAATCCAAATGTACTTTATTTATTTCTTTTGGTGTATAAGTACGAAATATTTTGATTTTACTTTTTTTTTTCAGTATTGAAATCACTCCCCCTAATGTATTTTTATGACTTTTTCCGTGATTGAAATGATGATGATGATGTTGATGATGAATAGCTCTTTTTTGTCAACATCTAACACGATCAATGTGTAGGTATTTGGGTGCTGCACTCCAAATAAGGGAGCAGTATTCCAGGACACGTCGAATTTGTCCCTTAACAATCATAATCAGTTGACGAAAATTTAAATACTTTTTCGCATCAAGTTTTTGGGAGGGTACTGCTGATGGTAATACCGAGCATTGAAATGGAAGAGTTCATTATTATGAATATTCTTGACATAGTTACTCTGGCCACTGAGAGATCGGCTTTTCTAGAGAAAAAATACGCTTGGGTTTTATTTGCATTGACCTCCACCAACTTGGTTTGGTCTCTGGTTCCAAACGCGATCAAGCGCCTTTAATAAATCTAATGCAAATCTATTTTGGCATACAAAATATGCCAAATATGTGAGATCTGTGACGCCGGAAACCATATTGTCGTTCATTGATAATCCATGAGTGTTCTAAATATTTGATGAGCTCGGTGTTGATGGCTTTTTCCATGACCATCAAGTAAAGAGCAGCTCTTTCCTGAGCGTTTGTTGCTAGTGGAGGAAATGAGCTGAAGGTGAAATTTCTTCCCACGACTTTGGCAAATGATCAGAAAGAGCTGGACTAAGGACACTCGACGAGTTTTGGTACTGTAAGCCCATTAAGAGGGTTCGAATGTCTCCTTGCAGGTGTTTCTTGCTTCAACATACTCCGATCTGGTCTCAGCGCTCTGATTTTTCAACCATCGACGGTATACTTCCCGCTTGAAAGGAACAGCTCCGGAGCAGTTTCAACTAAACCTGGGTTCATCAAATGATGTTCTTCTTGACATGTCAGGAATATGTTTGCAACCCCAGCATTATTATCTCAGAAATTGTCACGGAAAACATGCGAAGACCATCTTAGTTGGCTGAATTGTAGTGCCATTCGAGACTGGGCAGCCGTAAAGCACATCACATTGGATATAAAACAACAATAAGTTGATATGGTGCCATATAGTTCCATTTAGGGCTATAAAACCAGAACGCGGGAATATCTTCATCAACCTTCATCAATTAAATATTAGTCAAAATGTTAAGAATACTCTTTATAGATATCCAGAGACATGAGGCATATACAGAATAATAATTTTGATTGTGTTAGGAAAAAGTTGTACAATCCAAATACCCTTTATAAGAAGTTTGTAAAAATGGGCTAGGTTTTTCGAATTTCGATATACTTTGAATAAAGTAATATTTTAGATATTTGTTTTTATTTATTTCTGACGTTATTTTGAAGGACATAAAAAAAATAAAAATACATGTTCATTGCCACTTTTTAATCTTCACAATATAATTTTAACAGATTTCCACTGCGATGTTTCGTTCCCGAGGAACATTCATCAACTGTTTTTTCAATATGGCCCTGTTATTTTTATTACAACATTTGAAGTTATTTTGTTTTCTAAAGTAAGTCATATCACACTTGTAGTTCTTTGAATATATTTCAAGCTTTTTTCAGACATTACTCAAAGTCATTCAGTAAAACCATGAATGCTTGAAATATATTTATTATAAGTATCACCTGTGTTCAACATTATTCTCAGATCCAAACAATTAATTAAATAATTACATTTTATGAGGAAAAATTTAATTTGTTTAGAGTAAGGTAAAAGGTTTTTTGGGAAATTATGTATTTTATTACTTCCTCGAATTAATATTTTTCAAGCATTCGTAATTGGAGGTTTTTCCTGAATGATAACTACAAGTGATATATTATAACCTACTTCAAAATACAAAACACCTATAAATTTTGTAATAAAAATAACTGTGTCGTTTCAAAAGATGAAGGTTCCTTGGAAACGCAACGCCGCAGAGGAAATCTGTAAAAACACTTACCTCATTTTTTCAAGCTTGGAAAGTAGTAATGAAAATTATATTATTTTCTCATGTCTTTCAAAATAACATCAGAAATAAATAAAAACCAAAATTTGTGTGGGAATTATTGAGAATTGAGGAAAAGAATATTTTTGTTGTCCCTTTCAACACCCTGTAACTCGGTTAATACTTAGGATATATGTTTATTGAAACTTACTATCGGAGCTTGTCCCCTTTATTCTGGAACACCCTGTATAAGTGCATTTTGACTCAACAGTCTGATTTCGAGGTGATGATGTCTCACCCTGGAAATAGTTCTATTCGTGGCGAAATAGAATAGTTTACCAGGTCTTCAGATCACTTTGTATATCATTCTTAGAAACCTACACCATATTTGTAGCTGTTCATACAGCAAATTTTATTTCAGTTGCATTCACACAATAGTTCTATACTCTATTTCAAGAATAACGTAGCTTAAATTCACAGAAATACATAGGCATATGCACACCAAATTAGTTTGCTTTCTGACAAATGTATTCTATGTTAATCTTGAAATAGAGTATACTATGCGACTTTGTTGTCACGCTTTGTCCATAAAAACTTATTCAAGACAATGAAGTATATTTATTATTATTATATCTGGAAAGACTGTTTGCTCCAGGCGGTCGAATATATTAATTGTAGACTACGAAAATATGCTAATGAAGTAGCAATATGTCTTGGACTTTTGTAAGAATGTTAATTAATATCTGTGAAATATTTTCAGAATGAGCCTACTTCTCCAAATAATGAAATCGGAATTTCCGAAAGTGCTATATCATCAGTGTCAATTATTTTGTCGAAAATTTCACACCTCACTTTTTCAGCCAATCAAAAAATTGGTTTTTATTTAGTTGCCATGGCAACAGTTTTTATCCTCCTGGGTACCCTGGGCGAAATTAATAAGTGGAAATTTTTCTGTCAAATATTTGACATGTGATAGTTAACATTTTGCTTTTATGTACAAATGGAATGTTATTTTTCATATGAAAGGAGATAATATTTCATAATTATATATTCACTAACTATTTCGAATGTGTCTGAAAATATTTTGATATCAATCAAATCTACCTATGCTTGACTACATGAACTTAATATTCGAAACAAATTTAATTCAACTTATCTTTTCGTGAATACTCAGCTGAAATTTGCAAGAATTCCTTTCCACATCACTTCCCAATAGACAATCCGCATGGACCAGTCAAAACTATTTTAGTTCTGCGTGATGTACAATGTTATTTTAGGTTGAAAATGTCGCAAAATGAATTTTCCTTTCTCACATACAAACACCGCCACTAATACCAACGCGTAACTGTCATTATATCAACAAAAACCATTCATGGCCCACTGATGTTACAACTTGTTTTCTCTCAGAATAATCTACAAGTCAGTTGAATTAACTATTAATTTAATATATTTTGGTGTGAAATTTTCTTACCGAATCCCCCGCGTGCTTGAATTAACTGCTGGAAATTTATCTCGTACATGAATTTTTTAAGAAAATTCATGTACTCGAAAAATTTCCGGCAATAATTTAAGCACTAGGGAGATTATAAGTGAGAATTTTCATCGATTCCGAGTAATTGTGATTCCGTGCTTTGCCATGACACAGTATTGTCAGTAACTAATTAGTAATGGGAAATTATTTAAGAAATGGTCAAGGTTTTGGCAAAATACTAATATTGTTTGAATAGGCTTGAATTCAAGCTGTTATTCATATATTATCGCTATCTAGATTTCCAGATCAAATGATTTTCAAAGGCCATTAAAATGATAACTTTTTTTTTTTTTTTTATATTTCCTTAAAACAGTACAAACTGTATGGAAAAAGTCAAAAGTGTAGAGGTGAATTATCTCTAGTTAAAAAGAACATAATATAGCACAATTTACATGTAACAAAATAAAATTAAACAAAATAAAACAAAATTGGTACCTACAGGGAGAACCTAGTACATATATGAGTAAATATAAAAACTATAAATAATCTATGTTGAATTTTATCAAAATCGCCGATTTAAAAACTCTTCTACCGAATAGAAACTATTCTCTATCAAAAACTCCTTCAGTCTCGTTTTGAAAATATATATTGAATTGCTAATTTCTTTGATGTCATTAGGGAGTGAATTGAATATATTTGGTGCCATGGAATTCGGAGCATTATGAGTTATTCTTATTCTCGAAAACGGTACAATGAAGTTGTCTTTAATTCGGGTATTGTACATATGCTTGGTGTCATTTCTGAGAAATTCATTCTTGTTTTTAAACAAATACAAACATAATTCTAAAATGAAAATTCATCTTCCTAGGTTACTATTGGTTGATTATTTGAAATCAGTTCAAACCTAAATCATGGAGGACTGCAACACACTTTTGAATCAGTTGAAACACTCCACGCCAGTTTCATGCATACAACACTAAATTAAATCAAGGAAAAATTGCTGAAATCTGTTTGAATGTTCGTTTTTCAGTTGAAAGGTGAAAGTAAGCGTTCATTCAAGTGACAGGATGATAGTCAGCTATGTCCTCAGATCAATAATGGTTGAATATTACTTACTAAGGTACATCCCAGTTTCTGATGTTCAGTAGTTACAATTTTTTATTATGTTTTCCCAGAGACGTGCAATAAAGTGATTTATATGTTTTTTTCGCAAAATCAAATCAGAATACGATAAAAACTCTAAATATAAAAAAATTGTAGTTTCAGTTGCTCAATGTCAAACAAATACAAAAAAACAGTGGCGCACATTTTTTTTTTCATGGTTCCTTGCGGTACGCCACTGGATATGCTAATATTGATTTAGTTGGGGTTAAACTAACCCCTTGATACCATAATAAATACTGCAAAATTTCAACGAAATCGGATGAAGAATTTTTATTTCATCTTAGAATCACTCAAAAAATCACCCCTTCAAATTTAGCCACGTACTTAACATAACACCCTGTATATTGATGGTATTATACATAGCTTTTCATCATCACATTTTATGCTGTTCTCAGATGAAGTGATAATCTTGAATGGCATCAGGAGCAGTTTAATTCTCATAGAAATCTACAGGAGAAAAAGCTTGAAAATATTTTTTTGGCAAATACATTAGAGAAGAAGTTAAATGAAAACTTTTTTCAGATTCTTATGCCCTCTAGAGCTCTTTTTCAGAATTGCCCCACATTTTGAAATAGCTTCGTTTTGGTTTAATGCGCAAACGGGAGTTTACAGAAATGCGTAGTAACGAAAATTCATTTTCCGAACACTCCCCTGTTGTTAAAAATGCTCTCGTATACACTTCATCTCTTTCTTGAGTATTTTAGTTGGTTGGAGAGGGGATATTTCTTTGAAAATTGTAATTTTTCCATTAGCAGCCATGTAATATAATTCATAACGGAAGTAGTGAATTCAACTGCGCATCTATATATTCAATAAAAAACCTATGCGCATTCAGTTTTCCAGTCTAGAGAAAAATTTCAGTGCATATATGACAGAGAATCATCGACATATATGGTAGTATAGTTAATGCCACCCACTGCGCATAACTTTTCTCTTTCACTTTCCTAAAAGTTCAGTTTTGGTCGCATACTTAAACCAGTTTCCTGAATTATGCGCAGTTGATTTTCCCTCCCCCCCACACCCTCCCCTAGAAGAGGGGCAGAACAAGTTTCAAAGCTAGTGCTAGTTAGGGGGTACATTTCTTGAAAGGATTAATTCCGTCGGCAGAAATGGCTTTGGTGGTGTTGTATTAAGACCCAACAGATTGTGTTTAATATTGCGCCAGAGAGAGTTGATCTGAGGCATATGACTGTCAATAACGTCATCAAGGGGAAACTGGAAGAAGATATCCGACTTCAGGAAAAGACTGACCTCGACTGACAAGCGATATTGGAACTACTGCAGCATAACTCATACTTTCAAGAAAAGGACCGTTTCTTCAACAAACTTGATGGACTGACGATGGGATCTTCTCTTTCTTCAGTAATCGCCAACATATCAGAGAGGCAGAATAAAAACTTAAACTATGACTGAAATACTAGTCCAAGAGCTGAGGGACAAAATTCAACAGTTTTATAAAGGCTGATATTTTGATAGTAGGTAATGAATAGTTTGAATATTAATAGCCTGCCGTCAGTCAGCAAGTTTTTGGGACAACTGGCGCGGGGGTGGTTTCAAAGTTGTAAACAAACACGTAGGTTGCAACTTTTTTATAAAATCTGAAATTTGGTCTGTCGATTGCAAGACAACTAAAAAATTAGGTGGACATAGTCAGTCAGCAGAATATTGGGACACCACGCGTCAGCAGCCCGCTACACCCGTCAAATAATTTGGTTGATGTTTCATGAAATCTGAAAATGTTAATGCACATAAAATCCTCACTTCATTTTGAGACTATAAGTTTCAATGAACATATAATCTAAAATGAATAATAACCAAGTTACAGGTTGACAAGTGACAAAAAATATATATATATTTTCAGAATAACTCCATAAGAGATCGACGTTTCTTAATGGAATTTGGTATGTCACTTGACAGCATTTAGTTTCAAATTTCAATGCAAATCATGTGTTTGTAATAAAATACCTTAGAGATGCCTTCTCCATCCTTACCTTGAATGTCAACATAACTTTGTTTGTTTACAAGCGAGAGCCTTATACATGTTAAGTCCGTATTCATTCGGGTAGTTTCGTGTATGCCCGTTCATTTCATTCTGATCAAGTCGTCCTTCTTCGTTTGTATTATGGTCCTTCTCACTCTAAATGTAAACAAACTGTCTATAACATTTCATCACCCGTCACCCCCTCGCCGGCAAATTGTATAGAAAAAGATTGTTCATGTTCACTTTAAAACAGGTATTTGTGTAGGTATGGACAGGGAGGGCATCTCTATGTCTTTTATTATTCTGAGGTTTGTAACCTCAAACAGAGGCGTACGGCAGGTTGGTACCCCTAATCGCCCCTCCCCAACTTTCACGCCACTGGATTAATATCGATTTCGTATTCTTTTTCTTAATCCCCAATATTTCCTGTACAAAAGAGGAATGGATTTCGTTCTCAAAAATATCAACGGTTTTCTAAAAATTTGGAGTTGAAGTGCGTGCGTATCAAAGTCTCCTGATTTTTCAAATGAATGTGTTGGTAACTATTTATAACAATATAACCAACAGATTTCATACTTTGCAATGAGTATAAATTCAGATATTTTGATAATTGTGCATTCACGAGTGATTTTGTTCACAAAAATTTCCCGATATTCGAAACTCACATGGCAACTAACAAAATAATCAATAATGAGTATCCATATCACATACACACGCACTCATTCAACTTCAAATATATTGGAAACCGTTGATATTTTTGACTACGAAACCTGTTCTTTCTTTGTACATGAGATATTGGGGATAATAAAAGATAAGGAAACCGATATTAATCCAGTGGCTTGAAAGTTGCGGAGGGGCGATTAGGGGTACCTACCTGCCATACGCCCCTGCTTGAAGTTACAATCACATGATTTGCATTGAAATTTGGAATTAATGCTTTCAAGTGACAACAAATTTCATGAGGAAAAGTTGATCCGTTATGGAAGTTATTCTGGAAAACATATATTTTTTGTCACTTTCAACACCGTGTAAGTTGGTTATTATTCGTCTTAGGGTATATGTTCATTGAAACTTGTAGCCTTGAAATGGAGTGATGATTCTAGTTTCTCGATTTTTCAGATTTCATAAAACAGTTTCACCAGCCTAATTTTTTGACGGGTTTAGCGGGCTGCTGACGCGTGGTGTCCCAATATTCTGCTGACTGAATATGACCACATAGTTTTTTAGTTGTCTTGCAATCCACAGACCAATTTTCAGATTTTATAAAACAGTTGCGACAACGTGTTTTTTTACAAGTTTGGAACCACCCGTGCGCCTGTTGTCCCAAAAACTGACTGACTGACGGTAGGCTATTAATATCCAATTAATATATAATATTATATGACGACTTCTATACAGTTGTAATTGTCTTTGTGGAGAATGAAGGAAAAAAACTATTTATTACCTAATATCAAAATTTCAGCCTTTATAAAACTGTTGCAATTTTGGTCCCTCAGCTCTCCGACTATACGTGGACATATGGAACCATGGAGATGAACACCTTGAGGACTTCTTCTCAAGACTAAACAACGTGAGAGATTCAATCAAGTTCCCGATGGAAAAGGAAACTAGTAGTACTCTGTCATTTCTCGATGAGAAAGCTGTAAGAACAGGCACTGGTATCCTCACCTCGTTAACAGGAAGAAGACAAACCCAGGGCATTATCTTAACTACGGCTCCAATAACAAAAATTCCACAAAGAGCGGCGTTGTTAGAGCGTTGGTCGAGAGAGCGATGTGTATTTGCAAGAACCAGTAGTCACTGGAAATGTAAATTATCAACATCAAAAAGGACCTACGCTAAAACGAATACTCCGAGAAACTCGTAAGAGTAGTAAAGAAATAACTCGAATGGAACAAGACAATCGAAGAACCACCACAAAACCCCATTCCCGTCCTTCCCTACATCAGGGTTATCTACGAGAAGATCAAAAGGATCGGGAACAAATACAATATCAAGAGTTGCTTTCAATCCGGCAGTATATACTTTACGAAGCTTCCTCACCAAGACGAAACCAGAAAACAGAACAGAATCCAGCAAAAACTATATTTACGAGGTCCCATGAGCATGTGGAGATTCCTACACCGGAGAGACCAAAAGTTGACTCAACAAGGGAAAACATCTGAATCGGAAATTGTTGACCACGCCTGGAGAGAGCACCATCGAATTTTTTGGAACGAGACTAGTGTTCTTCATATAGAGCAACATTGGTTCAAACGCAAATTTATAGAAACCGCCAATATCGAAGCCAGAGGTGCCAACAGTGACAACAGAGCAACCTGAAGACGATTGCGGATTCAAGCAATTGAAAAATTAAAAGAAGTAGGAATCTTTCAACTATTAAGACGATAGACATCTGAAATGTAAGTAATCATGTCAGTATGAGTGATGCTTGTTTTCTTCTCAATGAATCCAAAATAAAGTTTCCAGCAATAATTTTTGTGGCTAAGAAAAACATGCGAAAACTATCTCAGTCGGATGAATTTGATGCCATATATGACACAATTATGTTGCTGAATGATATAGAAAAGGAAAAAGGAAGCTAATTTAATAACTGCTAATTTGTTTCATATTTGTTCATAGTCTGTTAGAGAGGCTACTACTGTCGCAGTTGATTTTTTGAATTCAAAGATAAAGACAAGTTATAAGGGATATGAATATAGATGCAACCTTACCTTTTGCAGAACTGAAATCCACAAAAGAACAGAAAGTTTTGGTTATTATTGTCAAAAGTTATATCACCATTATGTTGTGTACTATAACATCACATTTGGGAATTAATAATTTCATATGGTTGCAGAACAATGCAGACGTACCGATTATCACACGGAAGTAGTTCGCAGGACACACTGGACTGTGATTAGTTATTGTAGTGATGAATTATACATACATCGTTGCCATATTTTTGAAAATGTTTTACTCTTCAAGAAGGCCATATTTCGTAATCGGTCGGATTTGGGACCAGTGGTATATATTAATTTTATCTGGTGGCGTGCCATAATGAAATATATATATTGGATTTTCATCGTCATTCATTATTGTTGTTCACAACGTGTCAACTATTTCTATACGCACTCGTCTTCAGGTGAGTACTGGCAAGCCTCCAAAGGCTTACAGCTATAACAAAAAAGAAACGATCTATGCTGCGCGTCCAAGGGAGAACAAAAGCAACACCAATGAAAAGCAACCCCAAGGTACTGTCTATCTGCTATTCATAGAAGATTTCATCAACCGAATTGAGAAAATTTTGAAGAGGGAGAAAGTGAACACCGTCTTCAAAGTAATGAAGAAACTATCGAAATATTTGAGATCAGCTAAAGAAAGCAGATATCAACTCAAATCAGCAGGAGTTTACAAGATTCAGACCAACGAAAAGAAGCATTGGTCCGCAGTCACTAAATCATGATCCAACCAGATATATTTAGAAGCAATAAAAAGACACCAAGAAAACTTTAACAGAAATACAGAAATAATATAATCACCTACTAAAGTTCTGGCACACAGGCCTGAAAGACGCCAAAACGAAGCCATGTCACCCAAATCGGGCTGAAGCTACGCGAGAATCAGCGATCGCAGAAAGTACAAAGGCAAATTACCACTTTAAGTCCAGCCAAAGAGTGCATGAACACGAGGAGCAAAAAGAAAGATTCACCTTCACCAAGAATAACAATAAACAAAAAAGCATAGGCGGGCCGTTTCGCTCGCCTCACCGCTCGGAGATACTGACATAACTAGTGAAGAGATCGGTGCAATAAATTTGCAATGCAGTGGTAATAATGTTCAGAAACAGCCACAACACCGGCTGGTGTGTCGAACAAATTCCTCTTACAGGGGAAGATTCCGCGATGTTGGCGTCATCAATAAATCACTCTAATAACATATAATTGAACTGTGCATGAAATTGGGAATTTAATCAATAAATCATTTTGATTTTGAGTTTTGTACCTGTCTCAATAGTGGGGAGCTATGGTTCGAATCCCGGCTGGTCTAAATTTTCATTTTGTCAACTTCCATTTCCATGTCTGCATTGCCGTCAAAAATATTTCTTTTTTATCGAAATAACGAGCCTCACCTCTACGGCCAACAATATTTCAATTGAATAAAAATCAAACAACACTCCTTATACAGGATGCGTTTATACTATCGACTTTTACGATGATTTATTGAAATATCCGACTCAACGTGTTTGGATACCAAGGCCCTCAGGTCAAGTCCCCTTGGCAAGGCGCTCTTCTGCCTTCTTTATCGGGAGCAGAAGAGTAGCTACTATTGCGTCCGTCTTCCCATCCTCTTCTCACCCCCCTGGGTTAAGAAGGGTAGAATTAGATGTTAGTTTCATGAAATATAAATTGGTAATGGTAAAATAAAACCCTTACTGCTTGAACTAAGTTTATTTCTAAACTCCCACAGGGGAAACGAAATATGCTGGAATAGATCGATGATAAAAAAAATAGAGCCGTAAAGATGACAGCACTCACTGACTGGTGACGAAAGTGCTCGCATGTTACTCGAAGTTATGAAGATACTAGTGCAAGGAAGTTTTTTTCACAAAAATTATAATAAGTAGTTTTAAACTGATAGATAGATTTTAAAAATTTTATTAAATATAGAGAGTGCTATTGAAAATAAGAAAGTTTGCATCCACTTCTGGTTCAACCGGAAGTGCCAAGACACTAACAATATTTCAAATCGATTGTTTATGTTGACTCATCTGATATTTCAAATTTGTAATCTTGGAAAGTATATGTTTTATCGGAAAAACAACTCAACAACGTGAAAGACAATTCAATTCTCCACAAAAATTATTCCCAGTAATTTCTTATGATATGCGCTCGTTTTCTCGGAAAACGTGATTGAACGCCGACATCAACTTTCAGGTTCACGTTTACCCGCCGCTGAAAGTTCTCGCGGAGCCGAATATTTGATTAGTCATGACTATGCTTAAAATGAACGGAGAAGAAAAAGTAAAAGTTCGTATCGTTTCTGAAGACTCCTACAATCTTATGCAAACATAATATGCGAGTATTTGTGTACCTAAAATGTGTTTTGTCGCACTTCACGGAGATGTTTGCGGATGATACGAAAATCATGAATAATTTAGTAAATATAGAATTATTATACTGAACCAACAACCCATACCCTCTTTTGACTATACGTGCAACAATTTCAAAGTAGTGTGACAGGTCCTATACTTATACATACCAAAAAAAAAACTTTGCTTTACCCCTACCTCATTTTCAACTTACCCATAAAACCGGCATTCTCTTCAGTAAATGTTCATATCCCGCGTATATTTTTAATAACACTATTGTGAAGTGTAAACCTCAAGCTTGAAATCACATACTTCATTTTTCATGTAGGATGTGTGATTATTTTCAACATTTACTGAAAAAATTGCCGGGATTATAAATTCTCAAACCGACTGCAGAATTTCAAACAATAATATTCATCCGAAACAAAATGGCGATCCATAATATTAGAACTCTTATTGAGTATCCCCAACTCTGTTAACTTTTGAACGAATTAGAATTTTTGTTTGAAATTTTATTTGGTTCATCAATAATTTATAATCTACTCTACGTAAATAAATTAATGTTTAACTGTCAAAATGGCGTTGGTCCGTCATTTTTATTTATTTTTTTCAAATGGCATTGTGAGTCGAATATACCTCTCTTGAATCAATTTTCTATACGATAACAAAATTCCAGAGAGAAATTTTCTTCTATAAAAAATGGCGGTAAATGCTCTTCTATGAAGATCCTTTCGAACCCCAAGGAATTCCAGTAAAATCATCAAATCTTCCAACATATAATTCTAGAAAAGTTCTCTGTACCTGAAATTTACTTATTATCATCAGCAAACCGAATAATAATAAACGACCCTCATAGCAGAGCACTTACGTTATGTACCGCCATTTTATTTTGGATGAAAATTTTTGTCCGAAATTTCGTTGTAGAATAAAAAATTGAAAGACGATACAAATGAGGTATCACTTGACCCACAATGGATTTCGAAAAATATTCAAAATGGCGGCCAATGACTTGAATTATATTCCGCCTTGTTGAAATTTTTTCTTGATAAATCTCATACCTTCCGAAACAACAGCAAAAAAAATTATTATTTTTTTAAATAAAAATTTTTTTTGGTTCCACCCCTCATATTTTAGTAAACATTTTTTTTCTAACAATATATGATGTCAAGAAATCATGTGCCAAGTTTCAACTTGTGGCTTACATTTGTCTGTGGTTACTGTGCTAATACTAAATCCTATTATAATGGTAGGAATCACGAACAATTAAATTCATCCAAACAACAGAATAAACACTTTCTCCACCAAAATTACCAAACTAATCATATCTTCTTTTGTTTAACAAGACTAGTGTTGATCACAATGGTGTTGATGAGAAGCGATTGGGATCAGCCCATATGAAACATAGTCAGCTGTAGTTACGAAATGAGTACTTACTCGATAAATATTAAAAATCACTTACGTTATCAACATAATTGGCACTCTGTCACTCTGACGAGGTCGTAATGAAGAAATTCCACAAAAACTTTCACTGGTCACTGAACATCCTCGTGGTGGTAAAATAGTTCGTACTGCAAATAAGATTATTAAAATTTGTAGATATTTCTAATAAAAATAAGTAAATAAAAAATACTTGCTTACATGTGGTTGAATTTGTTTGATTGAACACGTTTTCTTCTCATTCACTGCCTGTTACTCACGTCTTTATTAGTTGATTGAAGTTCATATCGCATCTATCACAAATGGATATGGTTTTTTTCATTTTTGTATGTCTGGGTTTGACTAAAGTTTTGAAAATATTTTTTTTTCTCATGCCGTAAATGCAATGAAGTAGATCCCCTTTGTGTAATTAATAATTTTTTTATATAATCATTGAATAACCTTGCATGTTTTGATGATGAAAAATTAATTCAAAATTCCACCAGCATGGCAGAGAGGTGCAATCCTATACTACTGGAAATGGAAGTACCCCAACTACCGTCTACTTCGATAGGAAGGAAAATAGACAAAGTATTTGGCGATGGTTGACGTCGAATAAAAAAAATCTATAAATACATGATTTTATTCTCAAACTAAGGAACTGAAAAGTAAAAACCAATAGTGTATGAAGAAAATTGAACTATTAAAAAAATAAGGAAAATGGATTATATAATCCAATTTTCCGCAAAAAAAAACAAATAAAATAGGTAATTTGTCGGCAAGTATCCAAGAGAAAACAACTTCTGCCCCCTAGATACCAAATTTATTATCTGATTTAAATGGGGGAACACCTACCTACCGGTTTCATGGTACTTGTCAATCATCAGCGAAGGCTGGTTCCCAATTGAATCGAAAAAAATTCCGAGCCTAAAATAAATACTGGGGGATAATATCCAGCAAAATCTCTACGTTCCAAGGTAGGCCAGTAGAGATAGACATGAAAAATCGAAAATTCAACAATAATTACAAGAGTTTTCAAACTTTGGTCAAGTGAATGGTACATCGGGAGAGTGATAAATTTAAGTTTGCAACATCTTCCGAAGTACGCAACATTCTCAAAATGGCAACTTGAATTTTGCTGTATACTCGTTGAGAAAATTCAGAAGTTTTGCAAACTTGGAGTGGTACTGAATATATTATTTCATATCACGAATCAAATTTGCAACAAAGTGTACGGAACATTTTTTTATCGACCTATAATGTTTTTCTTTGATATACCAGAAGAGAAAATTCCAAAAGTTCTGCAAACTTGACAGATACAGTTGTGTAGATTTGCAACCTTTCACGTTAACCGGAACATATATTTCCTTAATTCGTTGTCATTTTTTTGATCAAGATGGTCTCGAAATAACAGTAAAAGTTTTGAAACTTTGTTGCAAAATTTTGAAAACATCTATTCACAAATTTGCAACTCTGTACACGATCCGGAACTTTATGCAATTTTAAAAAATGTAATTAATTTACAAATTAGATTTCATATATATATATATATATATATATATATATATATATATATATATATACAGAGGGTAATTAGGAAACAAGAGGGAAACAAAAAAAACGTTTTTCGATATGTTGTCCCCAGGAGCCACTCGTAAAAATATCTTCATTTTACTCCAAATCTATATACTTCAACCTTATTCGAGACTTGTATGCGAAAATGGGGCACCTAAATCTGTCACTAGCTGACGGTCTATAACCATGATTTATTTAAAAAACGTTTCATAAAAAGTTTGTAGTTGAGTACTGGTTGTTAAAGTTCATTCATTATCAATTGCAAAACATAGGAGTAAAAAATAATATATTAAAGTATAAGTGGATAAAAAGGTCTTTCAAACACGCAAGTGTCGAAAAGATCAGTTATCCACGAATACTTTACGATATTTTTTTCAATTGGTTCACTTGGAAATCATAAATACTGGTTTAATTCTTACATATAATGGAAATAATAACTTATAATGTAAAATGGTTGAATTCGTGATGTGACATCAGTATTACTTTCGTTAATGTTTGAATAAAAGTTTTTCATTTGTTTGTCATATTTCATTTGACGTTACAAGGTACTTCAGTCAGATAAAAATCATAACATTGTCATCATTCTGTCTTCACTGTTCTCGAATTGTTAACGTAGACATGGTAACTTTAAAAAACGCGCGTTTTTTGAAAGTTCGATTTGCTCTGAGGCGTGCCTTAAATAGGTAAAAAAGGGCACCAATTGGCACGTGGAGTTGATTGTTGTTCAACCAATGAAAACTATGAATCGTAAGATAAACACGGTGTATTGGCCGAGGCGTATTTAGGCTGAAAAGCTATAAAGCGTCTTTTTTATGTTTGAAAACTTTTAGGGAAATAGTTCGCAATATCAGTGGTGCAGTGTGTTGTTTTTGGTGTATTGTCCGTATAAGGGTTCGGAACGAATTTTTATAATCTGCAATAGATAGTGGATATACTTTATAATATGCCATCATGTTTATAATACATACGTTTAATATGCAGCTAGTACTGATAGGTAGGTAGCTATAGTACTGATAGGTACTTACATCAAAATGATCTTCAAACACATATCGATGGCTAAGAGGACCAATATTGTATGTTCATTGTCGAAAATGTGATATTATGACTGTTAATTCAATCGAGGGAAAAAATGTATGATGCCCTCATATTGTATCACTTGAAACTGTTTACTGGAGTTTCTGACAATCAAGATTTTTCCAGTTGAAAAAATATAAATTGATAAATCTATAAATTGATTTCACTCAAAACTACATTTTTGGACATACAATATTTGTCCATCGATATGTGGCACTTTAAGGTCCAATTAAGTCACGCCTCATTAGTTTGCACCACTCCTTCCTTTTATTCATATCATTTGGTAGACAAAAAAAAATTATTGGGGTTTTTAACCGTCATGCTTTTACACATAGGGACAATACAATATTTGTAGGCGATTTTTTTCATTTCAGCCATCGTCACACACTAAAGCGCCGCGTGTAATGAAATTATTATTCCAAACGTAACTGCAAAGTCCCATAACTTTTTTATTTCTAGAGATAGTTCAATGATTCTTTCAGTTTTGTTTCATTTTACTTGAATTTTTATAATTAATCCATATCCAAAAAATTGAAAACTTGTCCATTCAAGATACGCACAATTACCATTATTACCAAGAAAAAAAATAAGAGGAAGCACAGGATTTGGAAATAATGGGTATTTTCCGTATCCGTATCTTGCTTATCCATTTTAAAGTCTCTTAGTCCGCTGTGAAAAACAAAATACAAACCCAAATAGCGGAAAAACGCAAATTAAATACGAAACATATCACGTAAACAACGTACCGTTCGATACAAATATTCAAAACTGACTTAAATCATGTGTTCGCACTAGTTCAGACAGAGCCTGCCAGCGTAGCGGGTTGAAATCCCTTTGACCTTTACAAAAATTTGCCCGCTAGCAAAATTATGTCGGCGGCCGATGCTAGCGGCCTCGAAAGACTGTTTATTATTGATTTTTCTTCGGCAACAGCCGGCGGGTTGTGCAATCGGGCTAGCCCAGTTTGGTGGAGTCCCGCCTTCAGGCGGGAAATACTTGGACACTATGGGAATGAATAGAGAAAACGTGGAGTGCAAACGCTGTACAACAGTAGAAACATTTAATAACAATATATTAATAATAATTATAATATTCGGACAGATCAACCTAGAAACAGTCATAAATTAGAGTAAATGAACTATTTTATCTGGTGAAAAACACAGGCCTATTTAACTAGGATCCACTGACAACAGAACAATACGATAGACCCTCAGTGTTAAGAGAAACCCCTAGCGTAAACCCAGTATCTCGCTCCTCAGCTATCAATCAACCAATCAACCAATCAACCAATCGACCAACCAACCAAGGATCTTAAGAACGAGTCCATGTCCATTTATGCAGCATGTAGTAAAACTGCACGAGAATATTTTTATCATAATTAACAAGAATAAATAAGATTAAAGTATTCTATAGTGACTTTCAGAGTTTTTTCGTGAGGACTTGATATACCCAATTCATTTCGTTTGAAGAATGGAGATAAAACACTTAAAATTCCAATGATTTGCGAAACATTGTCACGGCGTTTATGCGAGAAGTTCAGTGAGAAACTAAGCAATTTTATCAAACCCAACTTACTTTCCAAAAATGTTTCATTCAACTCGTTATGCAGATATTTTCTACTTTCTCCATTTTCACAACAGTGATCACACCAAATTATAAATACCATAAACATGCCATTCATAATTTGATCGTTTATCTGAAATTACGTCCTAGAACTTGGAAGAAGGTCGAGAATATTTAATACAAACAATACCCGTCCAAGAGGACATTCTAATTTAATAAATTGATGGAAGTAGCCGGCACTATACGTGGGAGGAGATCATCATAAAATATGACAACTAAAAATTCCTATGTGTTTCTACCACTGCTATTTGTAACACTAACTTCATTCTATATGAACATTTTTAGTAGTCAGTGGCGGTACTAGAAATCAAGGGAAATAAATACTCCCTTATGAATACTTGTTCGCGAAGCAGAGCCTGTGCGGGTAAAGGATGGCAATTACTATTATCATTATTATTTGCCGTGGCGCTCCGGGACGACTTACTGATAGCTGTAGGAAAACTCGGAAAACCTACAGCACCACCCCTATTTGAAGTAATACTGTATTTTTGGGTCTTGGTGGCGCGCAGGTAGTGTTCTCTCTTGCTATGCCGAAGTACGCGGGTTTGAATCGCCGCGCCCATCGACCTCGTACATAGCATCACACGTTAAAAGGTAAGGGCAGCATCTAACCTAGCTCGCACAAGACTGTCGAGGACTCAGTGTCGTTTGTTAGGGGGCAGCCGGTTGATGGAAATAACAATTTTAACATTTTTTTTACAATTCATTATTATAGAAAACAAGGTAATGTAGCAGCATCCTTTGAATTTTTCTTCTCGCGTAAATTATGATAATCCGCCCCGGACAATTTTTTTCTTTACCATACTCAATCGAAATCAAAAATCTGTATAAGTATTCGTCAAAGTACCAAACCAGACTTCCACTACTCACTAGTGCCACTTCTGCCAGACCGGGGTACAATCTCTTAGATACCGAATAATAATATACTGATAGAGAGAGGTGGGCAGCGAGAGGTATGGGATTCACAACTGACCAAGTAATTGAAAGCAAATGTTGCCACGTTTATCGGTTTTCCGTGCTTTTGGTGGAAAAATTTGTTACATACATCGTTGTCACACTATATTTACTATATTACAAGAGCATAAAAAATAATCGATTTTCGCGATACTGCAAGTTATCTTTGGTTTGTGATTGGTCAGACTATTGAGAATTTCATGTTAAGTAAAATAATGAAACGATTGAGTACTCATATCTGAGTCAATTTAAATTCTACTGTTAGAAATGATTTTAATAATCGTAATAAATTTAATTGATTATTAGTTCATCCAAATTGTGTTGCAAGGCTGTCACGCATATTCTATCATTCATTTCAAGAATACTGAAACACGGGAACTTTTCTTCTCAATATTATCAATTTTTCTTGTTATGAGGAGGAGGAGTTGAGTGTAACAAAAATAATACTCTATCAAACCTCCAATGGAGAATTCATGTCTTGGAGATAAAACGTACCTATTTGGTTCAAACATGTATGCACCGGACGAAAAAATAAAGTGTAAAACTGATTCACATTCTGAAACGAAAGTGCATTCTCTTACCTTTGACATTTCGGAAAAAGCATTCTTGGTGTAGGTAAATTACCACTGAAAATTCTTCAAGAAAACTATCAGATATATTTTATTCATTTTCGTACCATTCCATTTCTCCTGCAACTATGCAACTTCAATTTCATAAACCTAAATGAACATGTGATTTTTGCGAAATCCCAATACAAGGCCAACACAAAAGAAGACAAGCCGAAAGCAAATTGATGACGGTATGCAAATATTCCGAATAAAATAACATTCGAACAGTAAGTCGTCGTAGAGAAATCAACAAACCTCCTTGGCATTTGAACGTTTTCGGAAAGATTGAAAACCCAAGGTCGAAGGTCACATCATCTGACACTGAAGCAAGTGTTCAGAAAAAGATAACCTCCAGCTGACAAACACATATACAACATTAAACAACAAACGAAACAAAATTATCAAAACAAAGGGAATCTACCTACAACTGGTCATAAATGACTAGAAAACCAAATCGGTAATGGATTGACAGAAAAATATGGATTACTTATGGATTACTTATGAATGAGGGATGAATATTAGATATTTTTCTAGAGTAAATAGTGCTGGAAATTCAAGTGAGCGAATGAGTTTTGGAGTCAGATGAGCATGCGGCTATTCTAAATGCTTCCCATCTTATAACATTAGTTTGGAAACAAAATAAATAATGAATTTCCATTGTAAATTGCTTATATTTTCAAGATACTTGCTTATGAATAACAGTTGAAGAATTAACGAATTTTGTAAATATCATACAAATGCTTATGTATAAGGGCTAAAACTCTGCTAACGTAATACTTAAATGCCCCCCCCCACCCAAAAAAAATATTTTTTGTTGGCCTTGATTTCAATTAGTTTTCCACTTATCGTGGGGAGAAGACACCGTATAATTTTTCGTAATTGGTCTTGGTTCACCCTGTATAAACAGACTGAACTCTGTTCCTGGGATATTCCACTGAATTATTGTATTCTTCCACTGTCTTCTTAGACTATAACTGTAATTTTATTTTGAAACATCTATTGACCTCGACTAATAATTTTTTGAGACAAAAACTTGTTGACACTGCTTGACGGAAGACCATTATACTGATAATTGCAGAAGTCCACCTTCGTTTCCTAGCTGTCTGGACTAACCGCTATTTTTCCTCGTTTAATTCTGATTTTTTGTTATTCAAAATGGTGAGGTCAGTTTGCCTGTTAATTTTTATGCATCCTTTGAATTCCTTTATAATTATTTATTTTTCTGTCGTTATATTTTACAATTAACACCCTTTAGTGGTAATTCTGTAAGCTTTATGTTAATTTTTACTCATTTAACATATTTTGTTACAAGTTTACATAATTTTTACAGAATAAATAGATATGATAATATGTATGAACATGAATATACAGCCTATACAACTTGCAGGGATACCAATATATTTATATATTTTTTACAGATTAACCAGATATTAAATATGTGTGACTAACATGCAGCCTACATAATTACCACTTTCATGAGATTATCTCCACAATTAAGACATTGCTTCACAGGGTGGCCTAGAGGTGCGTGCAGAGCCCATCACTTTATTCTATCCAAACTATCGACTCCATATTTTTCCAAACGATATATCCGACAATAAAGCACATTTTAAAAATATTTTCATTTATGTACAGGATGTCCCATAATAAAAATAGGCTCTGTTTTTTGTTTTCAAATAGGGAACCCCATTTTTGTTACATTTTTGGAATCGCCATCAAATTGTCTATATTACCCATTCAAGTTTCATAAACTTATCTGAAATTGTTTTTGACTAATGTCAATTTATTTGTCGAAATACCATCGAGCATGGACCCACAAAAAAATTAATAACATCAGAATCAATCAAACTAACTCAACTACTATATTCAATATTAATTTCCACAAAAAATATATCATCAATCAAACATGATAACTGTATCCTTAACCCAGTCGATTCTTCAAGTTCTAGCGCATCTTTTGAAATATAGTTGAAAGCAACACCCTATTTCATTACATCTTTGCATGGCATTTTTTAAAAGAGCTTTTTGACGATGTAGGGTATATAGGGTCCGTGATCATCTGCAATTGTAAAACAACCTCTGAAAACCCTATCCTTCACGTACCCCATAGAAATGCACCTATAGGCGTAAGGTCTGGGGATCGCGCGGGCCATTGATTAGTACCTCCTTTGCCTATCAGATTAGGGTAGGATTGATCTGTAAATTATTTCATTTAGTTATGAACTAAAGCACCATCGTGCTGAAACGACATGGTCGTTCGGGTGATGAAATCTTCTTTTTCAAACATAAAATGTTATACCTTTCACCATTCAGGACATAGAGACGAAGTAGGGTCCAATAATGTGATTTCCAATAATTCCTCTCCAAACATTTGCGACCATTGCATAATAATTCATATTATGTCTGTTGACCGACCCATTGTTTTTAAAAGTTGCTTCATTACAAAACAGTTTTTTTTAAGTATTATAATTCTTTTCAATCATGCCATTCATTTGAATACAAAACGCAACTCTATTCAAAAAATCATGACTATACAATTCTTGATGAAGGTTCAGATGAAAAGGGTGTAATCTATGTTTCAGTATTATTCTGTTCACACTACTTTGTTACTAATTATTTTGTTCACACTAATTTGTGAAATATAGCTGCTATTTCCCTAGTTCTTATAAGTGAGGATTTTTTTGTAGCATCAGTAATACTTGCAACTCATTTTCCTCCTAGAGTTCAGACTTCGGGATATTTTTGATGCCAATACAGTGATGTGAATTGGTTAAGTTGGAAAATCAAGTATATCTAAATTTCTGGTTGGTAGAGTAACTCTATTTAAATCCATGTATTATCGAAATTTTACGACGTAACTCAACCCAATTCGACGTTCCGATTGGTTGAAAATCATACGAAAAAAAAAATCAAAGGTAATACCACGAGTACTTCAAATTTTATCGACAATTTTTTCTTTTTCACGAAAACTTGTTTATTTGGCAAAAATATGAAAACAAACCGATTGATAAAATCACGAGTCCGTTAGGACGAGTAGTCCGTTAGGACGAGTGATTTCATCTAAATTCGGTTTGTTTGAATGTTTTTGCCTCAAATAAAGAAGTTTATGTGATGAAAATAAAAAATTATCTGATAAAATTTTAAGAACGAGTATTTGGGAAGATTATTTTTTTCAACAATTTAAAAGGATTTTGCTTTATCTTTTTCATTTTATTAACTTATTGAACTCAAAGAATACATAAGATAATCACTTTTTGAACAAGAGAAAGAATTAATTATTTGAAAAATTGCAGTTATTGAATACACAGTTTTCGTAAAGAGTTTGGCCAGCAAGAACAGATGTCTCTTCTTGATGTTTTTACCGCGTTTATCCACAAGCTTATTATACAATCTTATGGGGCACCGTTCTGGATTCTCTGAGTTTGGTGTCAACCATTTTGTGTCAGTGCATTTTTTATTCCCACCCTGGCAAGTTTTACTAAATATAGGATTATATTCTAATCGTCGTTTTTTCACCTGCTTTATTTAATTTCTCCCTGATATAATGGATAAGGCAATTAACACATTCGCCTCCGCTCCATGCTAATTCATATAGTGCTGTTGCACTTTGCTTTCTTTTTGCTATGAAACTTTGCAATTCCTTTCTCTCGCTCTTTCTTGAAACAGATTGAAGCTTATATTAAATTCTAGGTACTATTTTTCCTGTATCAACTTGGCTGTTACATTCCAAATAGTTTTCAACGTATACTCTTTATAATCTTCGCCGTTACATTTTTTTGCTGCCCAGTCTTCCCGAACTTTTGCAATTCCATATACATTTTTTGGATTTGATTGTGTTTTGTGGAGTGGAATTTTGTATTAAATCTTCAATATTCTCTTGGGTGATGGCACTGAATCTGTTTGTGTTAATTTTTCAAGCACTCAATCATGACAAATTCAGAGTAAAATTTTGACGTTTCAATGTAAACAAGGTATTATCGATGAAGAAGCAGTTTTATCGGGGGTAATACCACGAGTGGTCGCAATACTATCGATAATTCTGTCAGAAATCAACGAGATCAAATTTGATCGAGTTAAAGATTTCTGACAGAATTATCGATTGTAATGTAAGCACGAGTCGTATTTATTGAGATAATTTCACGAACCAACCAAGTTATTATTTGGAATTTGATCGAGTAAACAAAGTGAATTCTTCAATAGTTGCAACTAATGAATAATAAACATGAAGTCTGTCAACCTGACGTTTATGTCATATGAAATTACAAGATGTATCATTGCTGTTTATATTTGTGGTTGACTTGACGACGTGGTCTTTCCGGATCGGAAAGAAAGGAAGCGAAAGGAAGCGTGTACTTTCGCGAAATCCCATTCTGATTGGTCCTCATATCGCAGGAGACGCGACTTTCATATAGTGAGTGAAATTGTCAGTATAATACTGAATGATTGGCTAGAATAATGCATTGCTATTAGTTGAAACCACCAAAATGTCAGATTTTGACATATGAAAAAAATAATCAGTGAAATCTAGTGAATTATTTTGGACAAGAATGTATGTCTAGTTGTTCACAGCTTGGTGTTAAAAATCAGTGAGTGGCATGAGTTCTTCTATTCACTCAAAACCGAGTTTTATTACCGACTGTCAGGCGGTCGCTGACCACTTCGAGCGTCCATTCTACGAATTGAGTTGTTTCATTAAAATTTCCATATCCGTTACATAAAAACAAAATTATCTAACATTTCCTTCGGCGCGGCGGTGATTCGGAATTATGTCATTGGAAAGCTTACACTATTCACTTTCTATGAATGTGTAACACTTGTGAGTGAACTTGTAACACTTTTAAAAGTGCATCGTAATATTACTGACCATAACGGGCATTACGTTTTACTCGCTGTCGATTGATGATGGCAACTCAAGTACGTCATTCGACAGATGACCTCAAGAAACATACGATCTTAATCATTGGTGTTTTACTGGGTTCGTCTGTAACAGTTGCCTTTAAGGGTGTTGCATAGACAACCCAGATCTAACATGGATAAAATAATATGCATACGATGATAAATAAGATGATAAGATGGTTCGTATAATGTCTGCTTTCGGTTTCACACAAACTCTAACTGAACCAACTAGAATCTCAGGAACTTGTTTCTTTAATCGATCAGTTATTTATTACTTGTTATGATCATGTTGAATCTTCCAAAACGTTAGGACTAGAGGGAATATGTGATCATAGACTCAGAAATTTCGGTGGCAATAAGTCACAGAAAATTGTAACGTTTCCATTTTTCCTAAGCAGTATTTCCTGCAAACGTTACTTCTATGACGTTTTTCAAATCATTTAATTCAAAAAAAAAAGGTCTATTCATTAAATAATGTTTCCCCATGTACACATAGGAGAGTAGATGTTCTCTAATTTGCAAAGTGAAAATCCGTGTATATATGTATAGTATATTGTAAGTTTTAGGTTTTCGGTATAATCTAATTAATATTTCATTTAATTTTCATTGTACCTATACATATAATAAATATAATAGTTATCCCGCTATGTTCCACTGGAATATCATTTGCATTCTCACAATCTTGTACTTCAATGAAAATAATACGGATAACTCCGGCACTGTCGAAACAGGCACTTCTTTCATTCATTTGAGTTCAATAGTTTTTGCTATTTTTCAATCCCTACTTCTAACTCGGGATCCAAACTTAGACGTCTGACTTATAGTCCGGTTCACAAGTGGTATTTTGTCAAAAAGCTGACCTAAAATTATGATTTTGGTGTCATTCGATTCGAAATGGCATCTAGAAAAAAATGTTGAACTGGAACAATTGAGTAAGTTTTGCAGATATTTCATAAACTATTTGAGATATCCAAAATTTGAAAAAACATCCTCAAAAAGCAGGATTTTCCTCTCTGTACTGTACCGACAATATTTATAATTTTAATATAGAGGTTTAATTTGGGATTAAAGCGGGTAGTGATCCTTGCACGCGCGACGACCGAATCAGAAGAATAATAAAAAAATAGTTCAACCGTTTGAATATGAATATTAAGAAATAAAAAAATATTGGTACTATCTAAATACATGAATAAACAATAATCCATCAACAAAAAATGTTTATCCTAATTTTTTTAATCAACTATGAATTTGTTGCTTGGTTGATTTTTACTTGTTGTTGTTGTTACCATAAAAACCCTGATTATTTAGAAAAACTGAAAACTTAGATTTTTTTCACTTCTTCGAGCTATTCCCGATAGGATTTAAACTCCTTTGGAAAAATTAAGACATTTAAGCAATATTTTTTTAAGAAACATTTTTTCTTATAAATCATTATTTTCATCAAGGATTAGATTGCCAAAGATTTTTTTAATCTTTTTAGCAATGCATATGTTTATTACAGTTATTTGAACAATGGAAGTTAATTTTTTTTATATAATCGTTAAGAACCATAATGAGGATGACTGGAAAAACAATTTTATCTGATTGCCTGATTTATGATTCCTATTTTTCGATGCCTTAGATTGTTAACAAAAAAGTGAAAATTAGAAATTTCTTGATTTTTTCAACGGAGATCTTTTCTAAATCAATTGACGAATAGCTCTAAGGAGTAAAAACAAAATCCAGGTTTTCAGTTTAGAAATAATCAGCGCTATGTCACTATGTCAACTATCAACAGGTAATAATTAACTAATTAACAAAAGCATAGTTATTAGAAAAATTGGGGTAAACATTTGTTGTTGACGGATTATTATTCATTTATGTGTTTAGATAGGTTAAAAATATTTGTATTCCTTAATTTTTATATTTGATGGGTAATTTTTCTTCATCATGCTTCTGAATCGGTCGATGCACTTGTAAGGACCACTACTCGTTTTGATCCCAAGTTTCACTTATGAATTGAAATTATAAATATTGTCAGTACAATACCAAGAGGGAAGAATTTTTTATAGGAAATATCCTGCTCTATGAGAATATTTTATTCAAATCTTGGTTGTCTCAAATAATTTTTAAAATATCTGCAAAAAGCCAAACCGTTCTCTTTGTGTTTACTTAATTGGTGCAATTTTTGCCGGCTCCAATTTTTCTACTTATTATATGCCATTCCGAATCGAATGAACTCGTGAACCAGACTATAAGTCAGACGTCTAAGTCGGAATCTCGGGATCCCGAGTTAGAAGTCGGGATGGAAAAAAAGAAAAAACCGTGGCCCTTCTACGCCTTCGTGGGAAAGCACTGTTCAAAGGACAAAGTAAACTTATGATAATCAATGAACAATCGTGTGATTGATTTTAGACCAATAATGTTTCGTATTCAATGTGTACTACAAGATAGGGAGAAAAATGTTAATAACGACCTTCAAAAATAAACATTGATGATAAAAGTGGAATTTAAATGAAGTTTATTTCAACCTCTACAAGTTCACAATACGTCAAAAGATTCAGCTGTGTTATTCCAACTAATTGAAATTCTAATTAATAAGTTTCATGCCTGTGATTCCATAAGATTGCCAAATCGTTAATCTATGATAAAATAACAAAAAACCCGAAAAACTTCATCTAACCTTCGAAATTTGCTTATAATTCACATTCAACGTTATTATGAACAGGTTATGTATGGTTTATCTTCCGGTTTTTTTCTTGAGGTTATACGATTATATGAATTCCTTATTTCACTCCATACATTTGAGATTGATACGGAATTATATTTCACAGACTGAGGCAAAATAATAGAAGAATTTCGCGTATTACTAACCTAAAGTAACTTCCCAAACTAAGGACAAACTCAGACATGTTAACAGGTATCAAAATGGCGAACTGTAGTACAAATGACCATTTTACTATGATGAATAAGCTATCGAAAACTGAGCGAATCCAGTTTCATTCAAAGTATGCCTACGATGACCTTGGTTATAGGGTTATTTGGTAACAAAATTCTGTCAAGTTATTTCAACCATTCAAGATGACTCAGTTTACTGATTCGTTTACTGATACCACACACAAACAGTAAATAACTCTATCACAATGGTTTGCCATTGCACTTGATATTTTCCTCACCACCAATCCTGAATTATGCAGAATATAAGTTTGTGTTCCAAATCAAACAGCACAATTCCGCACCATCAGAAATTACAATTCATCATGTTTTGGGCATTTTCTTAAGAAGGAGTGTGATTATTTTCTGAAAATGCAACACAATGCGCTGAAATAACTTCTGAATTCAGTATGCTGATGGGGATGAAGTCATATATACCAAAAATAAAAAAACCGACACCTGATAAACCTCACTCCAGAAATAATATTTACAACAGCTGTCAGTTCAAAACAAACAGCAAATGATATTTGGTGCAAATATTTGGGCTCTAAGACAACGAAGAGAAAATGCCCTGATCGTTGCCAAAAAAGAGCAATTGAGTCAAGCCTAAAAAAAATAACAGACCCGTTGAAACCTTTTTTTAAGAAGGTTTTGTTTTTGTTTTATTTCATCAATTTTTTATTGTGATGACAAATGATCGAAAACCGAAGGTAAATGAAAAAGAGATAAGAGGGCATGCGGAAATCGCAAATTGGGCGGAGCAGGAAATTCTTATTTCCGCCTCAAGAGTGAAAAGAGCAGGATAGACTGCGTTGAAATAAAAAGTTTGCTCGTAGTATTCTGAGCAGAGAACAATGGGAAGGAAATACAGTGGAGTTTCGCTCAGGAAGCCAAATTGTTATATGGACTGTTCGGTCTGACCAGCGCTTCAGATGCAGGCACCTCCGTATATGAAAGAGGTGCCCAAGAAAGCTACGTCATAACATGAAAATAAAATTATAAAAAATCCGGCATTTCGCAAATTTCCTATACTATAAGATTTTTGTCGGCAAGCATTTAACAGAAAATAATCAGTCCCATATTTAAGATTTGAGATACGGAGAGGTAACGTAGATATATGGAGACCGGAGGATGACAAAAAGGGCTCATGGCGGCCTACTTGGCTGGCTGCGGCAGCGGACTTCTACTACTACTAGTACCGTACAATCCAGCCTGTGATAATATACTTAATTTCCGATGATGAATGGCGTATATCTAAATTGAGCGAAGGTATCGAAAAAAAGGATTTGATAGTGGATTATTTTGCTATGAAGTTATGTGGAAGATCAAGGTCGGATTCTCTCGTTTTCATAACAAATCTCTTTCACGATAAGAATAAAAAACATTCAATATGTTGTCTGGCATATATATTGATGAGACAAAATAGTCTTCAAACCGCATTGCATCATTTTCTTTGACGAGTATTATTGTTATAAATTTATTTACATTTTGTAGATAATTGAAACAAGCACTACCATTGCAACATCAACATCATCGTTAATGTTGCAATCAGCGATTGTGATTAGCAGCACGTCTATGTTTCTGCACTAAAACGTATGCAATAGTGCATGTTTTTTTCGCAGAACGCTTGTCTCATATTTTTTAATTTGCTGAAAAAGTAATCATTCTGTTATCAGACTGCAACGTTGAGAAGTCTTCAAGAGACTTGTACGAGCTGGAGAAGACGAGGGCCTTACCTTTAAACGTGAGATCTCAAGCACGGTCGTGTTGAGATTTCAGCTATCGACATTATCTGACAAATCCACTACACTCGTCTCTTTAATTTGTTGTCGATAGTCCATTGATTTTGATACTAAGGAATTATGTAGGAAGAATCGCTTTCCTGGTTGTATTAGAGAATCGCGAATATCATTTGCAAATGTTGAAATAGGAATCAAGTTAGATTGAATATACATGAAACCGCATGATATATATTTTCATTTCTACGAAAACAATCATCCACAATATTAAAATTTCCAGTTTTTTTATGAATAATTTTCTTCTTTGAATTCAAAATGCAGTGGTTTTATTCCCAAGTTACCAGTAACCAGTGGTGTAATTGATTAATCATCAGATCCGATGTGACAAAAGTAAATGAAATCGAATTTTTGCTCACTTTCGTAGAAATTTAATATTCACCGTTTAATGCCTTTATTTATTCAAGTACATCTCCGGAACACTTATTTTGAACACTGAAGTAGATGACGAAACAAAACGAATCGAAAGAATACATTTTGGTCGAAAAAAAAAAAAAAATTGAGAGATATTCCATTTTAAAGTTTTCACTTTATTGGTAATCACTGATCAGAGGTCTACAGACTACGCAAACCGCGCTGAAACAATACCAGCGGGCAGACACGCTGTATCCTGGAGAATCAAACCAGTGCCTCCCAAACAAAGATAACTGAAAGCGATTTCATAAAATTTCTTAAATGTTCCGTAATTTTATTATTGCTTCTAAAGCGAAAATTCTTGCCATTTATTGTTACATTATGTTCCATATAACAACCCATTTTCTTAATCACTCCAATTTCGGAAACACCCTGTATACGATTTGTGCGTTCTTCCCCAGAACTTGAAGCGACTACATTGTCATTACAGCTTTCTTTCTCTGTCCCACGTTGCATCGAATTGATTAATTCTAGCTGCCGATTTTGTTGCATATTCAAGTAAGGTTAATTCGATGGCGGTTTAGTAAGACTAGTAAGTTCCTCTAATAATCAGGTACATCGACATTTGCAAGTTGTGTGACTTGATGGAACGAACATGACAGTAAATTTCTTACGATATCCCATTTTTTAGCTCTGTCTAGGGTCGACGATGACTTGCTGATTCCAATTGGGATATTCTTGAATAACTCGAAAAACAGCAAGCAAATTTTCACTTATAATATCACAAGAGCTTAAATTATTTCCAGGAATAATTTAAGGTTGCGTGGTATTCGGTAAGAAAATTTCACACCATAATTTGGAAAAAAATTATTAATCAAATCTGATATTTTAAATTAATTTCACTGCTTGTCAAGTCCACCATGTTTCGTTAAATAAAAAATATTACCAACTTTAGTTACACCAAATGCTAAAACCCAGATGGGTATTAGATCAGTCTATCGCCCTTTCATAATTTTAGGTCACTAAAGGTGGTAGAAATGTATTTTTTGTTAAAGTAATCCATAACACTTGTAATATAAAAAATATAATATTAACATGGTTTGTTGCAGTAGGTGGCCGTGATATAGGCGGCCATGCTTTTGACAGATGAGGTTTATATTGGTAAATTACATTGAGTATACTGTATAGTAAACCAGCAAACAAAGATATTCTTATGTAAAACATTTCTTGTAAGCATTTGCGTTAAACAATCTGAGAAAAATGAAATTCTTTGAAAAGTACAATATATGTAAATACTGCATAGAGTTGAGTCAAGTGCAAATATGTCATCCAAAATAATATATTTAACGAATTTAATGGAAGATTGCGACCAGGAAGCGTTAGAATCGAATGGTTTGTTTACGAAAATCCAAGAAAGTCTGCTGCAGATGTCAAGTAAATATGGCCTTTTGCGTAAAAGAGATTTGAAAAAAATTGTTTCAAAATATTACATATATGTCTTAAAACACAGGCATCTAATTAATTCGTCACCTTCCTATTCACCATTAAGTAGAGAGGATGGGTTAGAATTCAAGCAACATTTAAATCTTACTATGTGTGTAGATCTTACGTTTTTTGAAACAAATTGTTAATTCATAATAATAGAATAAATTTGTGTTTTATGTTTAATGAAACTTTATAGCGAATAATAAATAATATTGTTAATTCTTATAGAAATTTTGCATTATTCACAGGTATATCTACAATGTTTTATGGTTGTAGATCATATGTTTACCTTTCCAACTGCCAAAAAATTTCCACTTATATATCGTGGCGCCACGAAAAAAATTCCGGAAATTTTTTTAGTTGCCATGGTAACTAGTCAAAATTAATGCAGCTTATTGGCTAAAAAGTAGAGGTGTGAAATTTTCACTACAATAAATTATCTTTTCGACCAGAATCATTAACGGAGTTGAAATTCTGTTACAATCAATACTTAAGAGTTGGAACTAAGTCGTTTCAAACAGACAAGCTTTTGCAATTTATTTCAAATACTTGACAAATAAATTATATTTTCTACAAACGTCAAGAAATGACAAGGTTCGCGCATTGATAACAATATGCGAAGTGATCCTTTTTTACACCGTGCGCGAAATAGTGTGCGAAATTCATATTTAGCGCACTGCATGTAAACTATATAAGATTTTTATTTTTTAACCTTTATGGCCCTCAATCAAGCAAAAATTTCGTTGTTAAAAAGCCTTATTACTTAATTATTGTTAAACATTCAGATATAAATGATTTCTTGGATTGCTTGATTAAGGACCATGAAGGTTAAAATATAAAAATCTCATAGTATCTTTCCGAAAGAAAATTCATGAAAATTTTTACTGGATGGTTTTTGATGATGCCCGATTCATTGGTGATATTGGCAATGTTGCCAAATCAATAGTTTTTCAGATACTGAGGGTAACTCAATTTTTTCAAATGGAACATCCTAATTATTTTCATTGCAATCAATTCAGCGCTCCCTCATTACTTATGTATCCAAATATCAGATTTTAACTTATTGTGGTTTTTGAAATTGACAACATGGCATTTTCATTCAAAAGTCTGGGAACGTTCCAATATTTTCGAAACGGTTCGGGAAAAATTCATGAAAATTCATAATAGTTAGATTTTGATGATGCCCGATTCAACGGTGATAATGGCAATGTTGCCAAATCAATAGTTTTTCAGATACTGAGGGTAACTCAATTTTTTCAAATGGAACATCCTAATTATTTTCATTGCAATCAATTCAGCGCTCCCTCATTACTTATGTCTCCAAATATCAGATTTTAACTTATTGTGGTTTTTGAAATTGACAACATGGCATTTTCATTCAAAAGTCTGGGAACGTTCCAATATTTTCGAAACGGTTCGGGAAAAATTCATGAAAATTCATAATAGTTAGTTTTTGATGATGCCCGATTCAACGGTGATATTGGCAATGTTGCCAAATCAATAGTTTTTCAGATACTGAGGGTAACTCAATTTTTTCAAATGGAACATCCCAATTATTTTCATTGCAATCAATTCAGCGCCTCCTCATTATTAATAAAATACATACTGTCATAAAAAGGAGAGATTCCATCTCTTAAGAAAGACAAATATATTTTTAGCATTATATTTGTAAAACTGAAATCAGTACGATTATGATACTTCGTACAACAAATTCTCAGTTTAGGTATAACTAATACCACCATGGTAGCTACTCCGTCCAACTTAACCTAGGAATTCGTTGTCTGAAGTATCATGCTCCTACCTACTGATTTCAGTTTTAAAAATATATTTTCGTGTTCAGTTGACACGTCAAGAAGAGTAGGTGTGAAAAGGGTAACATTCTTCATTAAAATTTAAAAAAAATGTGATTTTTTTGTAATATCTTACAAAAAAACAACTACTTCCCCGGCTAAAGCCACGCTAGACATTGAACTACATCTGATAGATAGTGTGAAAAGACGCTAACTGAAAAAAAAAATCTCAAAGTGGAAATTCTTCTTTTGTGAAAATCATTTAAAGTATAGATGGTAGAATCCTCACTTTAATTGATGCTAAAACATATAACCCAAAATGAGTACTAACCGAATTACTGGGTGTTGAAAGTGACAAAAAAAATGTTTTCTAGAATAACTCCAACGGCTCAACTTTTCTTAATGAAATTTGATATGTCACTTGACAGCATTCAGTTTCATATTTCAATGCAAATCGTGTGTTTTGTAACTCTAAACAAGGGCGTGAGGAAGGTGGGTATCCCAATTCGCCCCTCCCCAAGTTTCACGCCACTGGATTGAATAAGTGCGTGCGAATCAAAATCTCCACTATTTTCTAAAGGAATGGATAGGTAACTATTTATAAACTTATAACCAACATATTTCAATGAGTATAAATTCAAATATTTTTTTGGCATTTACGAGGGATTTTGTCAACAAAAATTTCCCGATGTTTAAAACTAACATAACAACTGATAAAATAATCAATAATTAGTATCCGTATCACATACGCACGCGCTTATTCAACTTCACTATCTCGAGAACTGTTGATATTTGTGAAACGAAACCTATTCCTTTTTTTTGTATAGAAAATATTTGTGATTAAGAAAAATAAAACGATATCGATATCAATCCAGTGGCGTGGAAGTTGGGGAGGGGCGAATAGGGTTACCACCTGCCGTACGCCCCTCTTTAAATTTACAAACACACGATTTGCATTGGAATATTAGAAAAAAATGTTTCCTGTCAGTTTTTCTCGTGAAATTACTGATTGGCAAAATTATTTCGTTGAAGAAAGAAATTTATACGATAAAAAAAAGCTTTTGTGTTTCTACTGTTGATATTAACATGGATTTCAATCAAGTAAGTATCGGCTATATCAATTCAAAATATGTTCATTTTCGTGCTATATATTATTGCATTTGGATTACTTTATTATAGCTTATTAATAAATTATCAGTCATTAGGGATATTTATTTATAATGGATAACATATGACTTTACACAATAATCTTGATAATATTATTGAAGTAGTGCTGAACTTACCAATCCCCAGTCGTATGATAGTTCTGTTTTGGATAATTCAAACTTCATTTGGAACTTGGGGTAATATCTCATGAAGGCAAAGAGTACAGTTGTTGGTAACAATATGATTTTTTTTTCATAATAGGAAGACCCGAACATTTTTCCATTTCATTTTCTGGGAATGTTTATGTTGTCTGGGCGCTTTTCACGATTATTCTCGGAGATTTCTCGCAAGATAACGATCTCAAATAGTATTTTTGCGCAATTTATTTTATTGCAAGAACTAGAAATGATGTACTTCTGGCTTTGTGGTTACTAAGTAACGGGTCATTCAATTCGAATGTTTCGTGTAAGATGTCTTGTCGTGGTTTACCGACTTGTTTCGAAAAAACAACTGAAATCGCATGGTGCTTTTGTTATTGGTTCCAGATGGCATCATCACACGATTTTAGTCCTGTCACAAGAGATACAGTTCTGCGAGTCGTGCTCAAAACTTTTGTTTACAGATGTTACTGTTAGTTTTTGACTGTTATCAGTTTTTCAACGGACCGCGACCACACTTCTCAAATACTGTTTAAAAGTTGATGGTTGTGGCGGAATTAAAATTTCGCAGGAGTTTATAGTATTTGCTAATATAGTATTGAATTCTATTGGGTGAATTGAATAAAGATAAGAAAATGCTATTACGTGAATATATTGGAGATATTCTTATGTGGAGTGAGAAAGACCTATATTAAGGGCTTTTAACATTTTGTCACCTGACCCAATGTGCGTTACTTAAGGTCCTTTCGTTTGTTCCTTGTTGAAGTCTGGTCGGATGCAGATCAGTGCAGTTACGCAAAGGAATGTGTCGAACTAGTCGAGAAACAAATACTAAAATACGTGTTCATTACACCACTTGTAGAAAAGTGCTACAATTTTCATGCAAACGAAGGGGGTCTATTATTTTGATGTATTTCAGTATACTCTCACAGACATTCATGCAATTCATAATTTATAATTGGGTTTGACTTCCCAATCTTTGCAAATGGGCAGACGTAGGTAACACAAAGAACAGTGATGTAACACACAACTAATTACATAAGTCAATTTTGAAACACAATTAACGGCAAAAACGAGTCTTCAGAATACTTTCCCTTGAAAACTCCGACACAAAGGTACAATGTCAATTTATAATATCATTGCTTATAAATGGAAAAGTTGTTATGGTGGATTTTCATAAAGCAGAATTTCCAGACTAGATGTGAAACGTTTCGTTATAAATTCTGGCATTTCAATAAAAATTGATTATAAATGTCTCGAAAATGGATTTCAATAACAATCATAACTACCAGTGGTTCAGTATATTTCAATAATGTTATTTGTGTTCGAGTTATAGAATTGGCGAATATCCCAAGTTTCATACCACTGCCTTTTAGGTACAAGTCGCTGCACCAAAGTTTTTATAATGATTTCAGATGTTTTTCATAATTCAAAAATTCAGAAACTACAATTTTGCTTTCATGACAAGTAGGAGTGGATACTTGCCATCCACTAAATCATCTTTATTTACATCGAAAATATTACGATTAGACAGTTATATAGAAAATTCATCGAAATAAATGAAGATTTGTTGAAAATTTGTCGGTCTATGACGTCTACATTCTCTACTGAAGTAAATTTTAACATCAAAGACATAGTTAATCGCATCAACAAAATTTCTGCAAAAAAAAATTATATTGGATATCTCAACTAAGAAACAATTTTTCCCCGTGAAACGAAAAAAAAACATATTTTCATGAAGATTCTACGGAAGTAAAAGACACAAGTTTTGAGGAAATGGAAATAGAGACTGCTTTGAAGGATGCTCTCAACAACTGCTGATCTCGGTATGGTGGTGGAAAACGATTTTTGGTCAACCATGAAGTTATTTTCTGACAATGAGAACAGTTATGAATACTGTGAACTCCTAATTGGTGAATTTCTTTTGATATTTATTCAGAAATATTGACTATACTGACGAAATAACTACGATCCTTATATCTCTCCAAGTTTGCATGCAAGGATCCAGGCCGAGATATGTTATACTTATATATGTGTTGTATCTCTACATCGTCATCAGAAGTATTTACAGTAAAAAAAAACAGAGTAGCTGGAATTAACAGTACATTTTCTTGTAGAAGTTTGTTTTCAGACAGTTTAGGGTCATGACTTTCGTTTGTCATTTTTGAATGGTAAATTTATATTTTCAAAAATTAAGATACATTTCTCTTGAATTAAAATGTAAACACGAGACAAAAGCTCAATCTTCGTATGATGTCAAAGCATATAAAGAAGGTCCACACATCAATTGAATCGTACTCAATATTAAGGTAATTTAAAATTACTGTTGATTTCGATTTACAACTCGATACTTTCGAGCGAATTGTAACTCTAAATTAACCCTAATTTCGACTCATAACTCGTAATCGAGATAATTTTCAGTTGTAAATCGAAATTAGAAAAAAAAATTGCTTCGAAAAATTCGTTAAAGTTTTGAAAAAGTTAATTTTGGGGAATTTTTCAATATATACTTAACGTCTGCTAATGTCTTTGAGTCTTTGATATTTTTTATGTATGTTTTTTAAAAAAAAATTATACATTTGGATTTACATAGATTTTAACTTGATCTATTGATGATCTATTCATTATGCGGAAACTCATATTGAATAAGAGATAAAGAAAATAACTTTTTTTAATTTCCACTATGGCTTTTTTTCTTTACAACCGGTTTCGGCTCATCAAACCATCATCAAGTAGCTATAACGTAGTATAACAAAGTTCTTCAATTGTATTTTATATAAATATTGATAATGGTTTGATGATCCGAAACCGGTCGTAATGAATGAAAGTCATAGTGGAAATTAGACAAAAATTATTTTCTTTATCACATATACATAGATTTTATTTGTAAGTATACTAGCATTTCCCGCGACTTCGTTTGCGTAGGATTACTACTTCGAATAGCCCAATTTTTTTCTCCAAGCTTTAATTAATCTCCATACTATTTAAATAAAAAAAAACCGAGGGGAAAACCGCTGGGGAATTTTGGTGTATATGACGTGGGTATTAGTGGCATTACTTGAGTATAGGTCGGGAATTAGGGGCATTACTCGGGTATTAGTTGGTAATTAGGGGCATTACTTGAAAATTATTGGGTATTACAAGTATTACTGGTGTATTACTCGGACATTAGAGGAATTAGTTAGGAATTATTGGGCATTAGTCGAGCATTACATGGGTATTACAGGAATTATAATCGGTGGAGGGCAAAAAAAAGTCTACAAAACATGGGAATTGGAAATGTCTGAAAAATTAGAGTGCAATGAAAAAAAAAAAGGTCATTCGACTTGTACTTGCCAACAAACACGATTTTTCTTACTTTTCTGACGGGCATTACTAGCATTAGGTGGCAATACGTTGATGGTATTACTCGGAATTACTGGGTATTATTCGGGAATTACCTGGGTATTAGAGGCATTACTTAAGATTTTTGGGAATTAGTGTACACAATATTCTCAGCGGTTTTCCCCTCGAACAAAATTGATCAATGTGTAACACTAAAATCCTTCTTATAAGATAAAAGTTATCCAATGATTGACGTAGTATTATATTCATATGAGAAACAACTCAAACGACCAAACGACACCAAAAAAATATAATAAAGTACAAAGCAACAAGTAAAGAATGTCCTCGCTACAGCGCAAATTTTAGCGATCGCATACGTCCGACAACAAATGCTTATTACTCTCATTTCACCTCATTATTTATTTCCTGTCGTTATTTCCCGTTGAGCAATTTCATTTTACCCTTTCAAGGGTGGAATTTTTGAAACACGTGTTTATGTATTTCGTATCAAAAGTAAAAATTTATCCCATATGGAGTTCAATTCCCTATTTCACTCCTTCAAGGGTGAAATTTCCAAAAACGCTGAATCATGTGTTCACTTATTTTATTCGTGTGCCTGAAATAAAAGTCTCAAGGCTATTGCTATGAAAATAAAAAAAAAACATATACAAATTTTCATTCCATTTCACCCATAAGGGTGTCATATCCTGAAAAGTGTTGAATTGTTTTCAGTCGAGTAGGTAAAATTTCATGGCTATAGCTTCAAAAATTACAAAACTCCCTTACAAATTTTCCTCCCCAATCAATCCCTTTAAGTATGGAACCCTTAGAACGCTGAAATTTATATCATTTATGTTTAATAAAGAACTCAAAATGTAAGTTTTATATGCCTATAGCTTCAAAAATAACAAAGCTTCCATGCAAACTTTTAACCCCTATTTCAACTCCTAAGGGATAATTTCCCGGGTAAAAATTAAGCGTTAAAAATATTTATTTAGTATTTTCTTGCATTGGGATTGCCAATGAATTGATATTCCAATCATATCACGAATTATATTTAGGACGACGATATATCGATTTAAAATAAAGAAAAATCATGTCACCTGGAAATTGATGCTTTACTTCTAGCCGTATTCAACGGAATACTCTTTTCCACGGCCTCATCTATGATACCAATGGACATTTGTCCCCAACGATCGCTCATATTGATAAAGATAACTAGTCAAAACACATAAATTTGACGTTTATAATTTAAATCATTATTTTCACTTGACAGATAGTAAAACAAAAACTAAGCAGGTTTATCACCGTGAAAATACAGCGACAAGCTATATTTTCACTGCAGTTCCGATTCTATTGGCTGAATTTCAAAATTTTAAATCCACTGATTGGTTGTTAAGCAAGAAAATATATTGTCGATTCTATATAAGTAAGTGTTCTTGTGCATTTTCTTGTTATTAGGTATGCGTAATTGTTGAAGATTCGTATACATTTATTTATGTCTAATGGAAATTAAGGATTATCATTATTATTATATTTAACCTAACCTAGCGTTATACGAACATTTTCAATACTTTATTTTTTTCAATTGATTTTTCGAATGATCATTGATAGCAGCGAGGAGAGCATTCACTCAATTTTCTTCTAAAAACTTTCATTAAATAATTGTTCGAAGAATTTTTCGCTGGTATTATTCGAAATACTGCTTAAATAACCAAATTACTGTTTAATTCAATAATCAACCCCAGACATTTAATAAATAAATATTCCTGCTTCTGTTTTCCAAACAAAGAAGCTACACTCACAGTTGTCAAAAGACCGGTCCTTCTAGCTGGATATTATAAAATAATTCTTCGGAGACGGTGAGAGTATTCCTTGAGTAACGCGCAAAACAAACAAATTCATCCACTTGTATGCAGCACTTGCACTTCATGAAAGTACCTTGGTTTCCAGCGAGTCAAGCGACACAGATACAACAAAAGTAAAAACAAACTCCAACCGATTCGCGCACGGCCTACTAAAGTGACCAGTGAGAAGGTTAGTCGTCGAACTGACTGTCCAAGTCCACTTCTGTACTGGTAAGACGACTTCGTCTTTGCCCCTACTTCGGCATGAGCACCTTTTCGATCTTGCCTCAACCAAATTTTCAAACACTCACACATGAGTCTTCAGGTATGGGAAATTCATGGCCGGAATGTTGAGAAATTATCGAGACGAAGGTTGGATTATTTAATCGAAATTGGAATTTAATCCTGGAGTCGTTGAGTGAATTTCGGTAGTTTTTTAATGACATTAATGATAGTTCGGATGGACGTCAGTATGCCAGCAAAAAACGCATTGAAATTAACAACTTAATAAGCATACAAATAAACAAATGATTTGAAATACAGGGCGCCAATTTGAAAACTTTCCACCCTCATAATCTTCAATTCAACATATAATAATAAAATAATGGGATCAATCTCTCCATTTTGATATTCAGTGGGTGAATATAGTAGGTGGTAGAGTGATTCTTGATATTGTCGGGATCTTGTCTTGAAATCAAGAAAACTTCAAGACAATAGTATCAAGAATCAATACTTTAAGATTTCTGGAAATTTCTTATTGGTGATTTTATTGTCGAAATAACGTTCATACAGAGTAAAATCAAAGTATTATTTGGAAGATGTACCAAAAGTTTGTTTCACATACAAAGTACTCTATTCAAAACTACCTTCCAATATCATTATTCAACATCTTCATCGTCTTTACCTTATTTTTTGTCGCATGTCATCACTGTTTCCTACCTAAGCAATTCTAAATCTTCCTCCAATTTTTCAAAATTTTACAGATTTCTTTTATGGTGAAGGCGCAAACAATCAGGAATTCCTTTATCAGGTGATACCAGAATATAGAAAAGTGCCTGGGACCGTCCCTTACTTGAAATTATGAAATTAGCTGAATCAATATCCAAAAATAATAGTTTAAAAAACTTTACTTCCAATATGGACTAAAAAGTAAAAAGTAATTGAAAATTAAATTTCTCAATGTAAAAAGAACGCGGGTACTTACGATTTATTATTCTCATATAACTAATTTCAATTTTGTAAAATACCGAGCGTTCAAGAGCCCAAGAGAACATTGTCAAGCACCCCACGCTTTTTTTACATTTGAGAAATTACATTTTCAATAATTTTTTATTTTTCATCAGTCCATGTTGGACTGATTGAGTTAGTAATCCGTTTATGAATTTATCACATAAATCATAACCTGTTTTATATTTTTCTCATATTGTCTGCACACTTCCAACGCGTCTTTATCATAACACCCACTCAGGTCGTAGTTCATGGAATGACAAATGTCGAAACTTAATCCGTTGGAACGACATTGTAATCGTTCACCTGTTGTTATAATAACAACAGCTTTTGGCTAATTTTCATAGCGTACATCATCTACATCTTGATTTGAACTTATGGTACCACACACTCAGATACCAATGTACGTCAATTAATACACAACTCTGAACTGGTTGAAACAACAAAAGTATACTGTGTGTCAGGAGTTGAATTGGAAATGAACCAACTTGTGTGCGAATTTATACTCTACTGCAAACAAATGAAAGTGTGTGTGTGGGTATCCTTTAGTCATTGCTTATCACAAAAATGCAAACTTTTGTAATGGAATTTCCTACCAACACGTGGATCGAATTTGTTACTTGTTATCAGCGTGTCGGCCGATGATTTGTCATTGCTTATCGCAAAAATAAGCAAACTTTTGTTATGGCATTTTCAAAAACAGATAACATTTGCCTCGTGGAAATTCATATCTCCGACCCCGAAAACCCCCACTTACCAATTTTGAACAGAATCCGACCATTGTCACAAAACTCATCCACCATCTTGGGCCGCCATCTTAAATTCATGAATTTTTATAAATAATTCATAATCTCTGAAACCGAAAACCGAATCTGACCATAATCACAAATCTCGTCTGCCATCTTGGAGTCCATTTTTTAGTCCATGTTGGAAGTGAATCGTGTTATTTAGTTTTTTAAACTAGTAAAAAATCAAAATATCTGACCCCGAAAACCCATACATATACCAATTTTGAATCGAATCGGACCATTATCACTAATCTCGTCCGCCATCTTGAAGCCGCCATTTTGTTTTTTTCTATTAAAAAAAATTACTTATTGCTTCGTCAAACTAGAACGAACTAACCTTAATTAAACACTTGGACGCAAGACACTATAATATAATATGTAAAACCTGTTATCATACCATTTTAATGCTACGAATATATCAAATTCTGAATTTCTTTGGATATTCGGCAAAAATATTGTGTGGCTAATCAGCGACCTTCCTTTCGGAAAAAGCCGCGTTATTGGCTTACCATTTGTGAATTCTACGCCCAGTAATTGTAACACGAAACATATATACCTTATTAAAATATGCAGCTGAACACAATAATGAGATAGGCATGGAAACGTGCTTTGTAACTTTTGACCAGAAAGCCACTGAAATTGTGAAATATATGAATATAAATATTCTCTCTTGTGTATTTTGTTATTGAAACCATAAAAATGTAATTGAAACCATGAAAATGTAAAGAAAAATCTACATTTTCGAAACAATTTTTCTTATTTTACCTTGGGATTTTCGATCAAAAGTCGGAGTGGATACATTTTTTTCTTTTCTTTAATTTTTCGATCAAACGTAAGGTTTTCCGAAAAAAGTGTATAGGAGTTTTTTTGTTCCCAATTTTCCTAGGTTCATTTTTGGTCGCGTGATATTTTTTCAATTTTCAATTTTTTTCCGAGTTACTGCCGGAAAAGCGTCGAAAATTCTTTGAACCGGATTTTCGATTTACACAAAGTAGGGCCCGGAACTCATTGGATACCTGTTAGTCTATTATTAAACTAACCCCTTACCAAATTTCATAAAATTTGATGCTGGAGTCAGTAGTTTTGTAATGACATTAATGATAGTTCAGATCGACGTCAGTGCCAGCAAAAAAAACGCATTGGTATTATATCAACAACTTAATAATGATTTTTTCAGATCATCAACAAATGATTTGACATACAGAGCTCCAATTTGAAGACTTCCCATCTTCAATATATTCAATTCAGCTTATACTCAATAATGAAATTTTTCCAGTTTTTCTACTTTGATATTCAGGGGGTGACTCTTGATCTTGGTCTTGATACCATAAAAAAATCAATACAGGAGTATTAGGAATAGGGATTTCTTGATATTTATTGTTGGTGATTCATATTTTCAAAATAAGTGTCATACAGAAATTAAAATTTATAAGATTGCATTACCCGTTTAGTATATTGCATTATTAACACTCATATTGAAAATCAAAGTAATATTTGGAAGATATAACAAACGTTTACGTTTTACATACAGAATACCCTATTCGAAACTACCTTTGATAAACTCATTTTTCAATGTCTTCATTATCTTTACCTGCTTTTTTTTGTCCCCTAACAACAGTATTTCTTCCCTTAGCAATTCTATTTTTCCTCCAATTTTTTTAAAATTCAACAGATTTATTTTATGGTGAAGGCCACTTACTTGAAATTATTTCTGATTATTGCTCGAATCGACTGAATCAATATCCAAAAGTAGTTATGGTAAAGTAGTCATGTTCATGGTTCAATGCAATCAATAACCGGTGCAACTCATGGAAAACGAAAGTTTCAGAATTACTGTTGGATTGAGATTGGATGTATCTGTTTGTTCATAGGTTTGTGGTAGTGTCCTGAACAGTAGAGGTGGTTTGACCTGCCAAAAAAGTGCTGGCCGCTTACCGTTTACGATATCATCAAGCGGGCCCTGGTTTCAGAAACTATGCCCACAATTTTGGAGCCTCAAGGTGTCAGTCGTGATGAAGGAGAAAGACCCAATGGAATACCCTCGTTTTCTGGAAATGTGATAAATCACTGGTTTGGGACTTCACTTATGCAGTAGAAGATAGAAAAGTAGTTATATATTTCATCCAGTTGCTATTTAAACTTTTGGTGTTCCTGACCCTTTATTCACGACTTAGTGAGAAAACTAAGCCTAGCAACCAACAAAGAGAAATCAACTTCTTTCTCAAACCAAGGGATCAGTAAAGTTATCCAGCGTGGTGATCCCTCTGCATTATCTGGTACTATTCCTTCTTTTCACCACTTGAGTGGAGTGGCAACGCCAGGTCACGATTGGACAAGATACAGATGATTTGGTAAGTAAATAAGCATCTCACACCTTTAGAGGTTTTGAGGCTGATGATGAAGATATTCCCGAGCATCAAGTATTACATAATCTTTACTTTACAGTCATCAACTCAAATTCCACCATCAATCCATCAAACACATTATCCTGCAGTGCAAACTCGATTTCCTCATCACACCTTTGAAATGACAAGAGATATTCACAATTCCAATGACCACTGGGAAGCCGATATGAATATTGAACGCAGTTCAAACAGTTTAAACAGCATCAGGCTGCCCATAGTCTATTCAAAGAAGTGGTATACCTGCTTCATGAAGAGCGTAATCCAGGCCTTATGAAACACATGGAGTATGCCTGCATCAAGGAACCAAACCTGAATACCCTGAGTACGAAAGATGCTTCAATTGAAGCTTTTGCAGAATTGACCAAAAATCTATAGTTGGAAGATTTCTCAGAAAGACGTACAATTTGGTCTCATTCAGACGACATATTCAAAGATATGCACCTTGCTCGTCGGTTTTCTCAACAAGATGGTCAGAAATTCCTACGTTATTTACTGGAAGGTATACATCTTTCCTTTATGAAGATGATGATTTAAGGGTCTAGATTGGACAAGAAAATTCTGGAGAAAGTTAGACGTCACCGTCGATTTTCCCTGAGACGGTTTGGATTTGAGCTACTATGCTTCGGACGAGGTAGTCCCTTGTCACTACAGTTTGTTTGCATTGTCCAATCACAGCGGATCCTCTTATGGCGGTCACTAACAGCTTATTGCAGACACCCCTACGCTAGCACATAGTACGAGTACAATGATTCCCTTATTGCGATAGCAGTATCGTCTAAATCCATTGTGAGTGGAGAGGCATGGTGTTCTTTTATACGAGGTGGAGTGCAAATTGCAACTTTGATGCGTTATTTAATTTTATTTATTTTTCTCTCTCTTCAGCATATTTCTAATTAGCATTATTGTCTCAGTTTGAATTATTCATGGTAGTACTTGGACACTTGGACATCTTGATGGTTCGTCCTCTAAATATCAAAGACGTCTGAGAAAAAATTATTTCGGACGATGCTGGAGTAACCATTATTGACACATTATGTCTCGACATTTTGGATAAGCTTGGAGATGATTTCTCATGTTTCCATCATTATCTGTTTCCTCATTCTGCTCTGGGGCTGTCATTGGTCGTCTACTTTCGCATTCCTACTCAAATCATGCACACCATCCTCAGGTTATGATATATACTGAATAAGTGCTAGGAATCGCACGTTAAAAGGTAAGACCTCGTTAATCCTTGGCTCGCACAAGTTTCGACTTTTGAGGGCTGCCGTTCGTAAGGGGACGACAGCTGGTTAACGGAAAAAACAATTTAAACAATTTAAACAATTTAAACAATTATATGAAAACTCAAAATATTTCCAAACAAAACTATAGTATTGAAAGGTCGCAAATAAGTATTTCAGAACAGTCCTAAGCAGCAAGTTAGCATTATTGTCACATCATATGTTCGGAAGACCCTCAAATTTCAGAGACCAAAATATCATTTGGAACGTAGAGTTCCATCGAGTCTGTATATCAACAGCTGGTACAAGGAAGTCAGCGTCTGATGTCTCGCAACACATTTTAAATTTAAGAGTTAATTGTCATACAATCCTGAGCACTCAAATTGAGGATGTGAGGCAAGCATAAAAAGTGGTTATTTGTTGCATCGAAGTTTAGAATTGAATAATAATGACCTATACAACCGTTGTTACGCAAAGCGTGTTTTTGTTGCGCACTTCGAAGTGCGCATCAAAATAAACTCTCAAAAATTGAGACAAGATGTAATTTACCAAGAACACGTCAAGACAAGAGTTACCTTATTCTTCGAGAAAGTAAGTAATACAATTTCTCGATCTTGATGAAACAGTGGTGTTAACGTCCTCCCTAGAAATATAAGTGATATTGTGGGTTGAAAGCTTATTCAAATACATTTACAGTCATGCTCTAATTCATAACTTTCTGGCGTCCCATAAGTCAAGTACTAGGAAGTACCTGCGAACTATTATTCGGCTGCAGGAACACTAGTTTACCCTTTCGAAGAAATAACGTATTTTTTTAATGAGAAATAGTGAAATGTATTCGTTTTTAATGAAAGGACTCGCAACATAAAAGCTATTACAACATTGTGGATTGATTTAGGAAGTTTGCAGTAATTTGTTCTGTGGCAAATAAAATAAGAAATACCCGACAAGTACTAGATGAAGGAGATCAAATTGGGGTTTTAAGTTTTTGTTGCACACAAAAATATCACACACAACTGTAAGAGGATTGAAATTACTTAAATTCCATCCGTATGACCTGCAAATAATTCAAGAGCTCCATGAGGACGCTTTCGACCCTACAAAAATTGTTCTGTTGTTTTGCTGTATACTCGTTGAGAAAATTCCAAAAGTTCTGCAAACTTGGAGTAGTATTGAATACGTTTTTTCATATCACGAATCGAATTTGCAACAAATTCAAGTGTACAGAATTTTATTTTTACATCGACTTATAATGTTTTTCTTTGATATACCATAAGAGGAAATTCCAAAAGTTCTGCAAAATGACAGACACATCGGAAAAATATTCCAAATAGTTGATTTTGTAACCTTGCAACAAAGTTTCAAAACCTTTCAGAAGAAGGAATACAACTAAACAAAGCGTGGCTAATAGTTCTCAAAAATACTAAATTAAATTTTTACCTACAAAATAACACGTTACGAATGACCCTATGATGTTACCTGAAACTATATATGATACAATCATATGTAATAATGCCAACACACAGATAGTTAAATCACGTGATATTAAGTGCCTTATCACTGGATAGAGACTATATCGTCATAAACCCAAAAAAATCATCATTAGTGTCTTGTAATTTCATTTCTAATTCTGGTATCAATTTTGAATTATGTGTTTATCGAATCAGCCTCGGAAATTAAATATCTGGGATAATCGTATCCAGGCAGATCGTATCTCCTTTGATGCAACTATGTTGCAGTGGCGTCATTCAGATCCAATTATTTTTATAAGGGCTACCAGAATAAAGCATACATGAGAAAAAAATAAGTTCTACTCACATTTACTATGGAATTTGGATACTATTCACTTCACTGAACTGCTTACATTCACTTGAGTAAATATTTTATTTACGATCACAACACCGAATTTTAGCAATTAGTTAATGGAGAGCACATTACCATTCTACCAAAATATGATTATGAATATGAACTGAGTCAACAATGGTTCGATTGTTCATATAGGTGATGCGTATCCACTATAGAATTTAATAATTCCAGCACATACATACCTAAGAGGTACAGGGTGAGTCCAAGGAAAACGATTTTTTTAGTGGTTGCCAAAGGATTGACTGGTGGAATATTTCGCAAGAGATGACCAATATTCACTATTACAATTATTAGCACCTCCTGAATAAGCCTGTCATATAATATACAAGATGTTTTACCCGAGTTTTATCTGTCATGAAGGCGCATCCATCCGGCATGATACATCCAAATTTCCGGACAACTCGGTGATAAACTCGAACGTTCTTTCTGAAAGCCCACTCAGCGAGTGTGTGTGTGTGACAAAAAGATAGTTGGCATCGGAGAATTCATTTGCCACAGAATCTTATTTAAATATTTTTCACGATATATCAGATATGAACTAATTTATCAAATATAATTTTTTTATTCATACTCAATAGGGTGGTTATGTTTATAGGTAGTGGTATACTGTTACCAATAAAGAAATAGAATAGGTTTTGACTAGCCTGTTGATATTTTTTACATGCAAAAAATATATGGTTTGAGTCAGCAATTGATTCGTTATCACCATTATAAGTATTCGTTTCTACTAAGCCAATTTTCCGGAGATTTGCAGGATATTTAGCATGATTTAGTTTTAATCGTGTGACGGTAGTAGTAGTAGTAATTCTGGGGAGGCCGCTGCCGCAGCCAGGCAAGTAGGGCCCAATGGGCCCTTCTTGCTATCCCCCGCTCTCCACATAACTACATTGCCTCTTCTGGTCTTCCTTTCCAAACCTTCGTGACCTTTTAGCGGATGTCAGTATGTACGTCCACTCTAGTTCGATAAGTTCCTCTTGTTGGAGTTTTTCGACTACGAAGATTTCGAATCTTAGCCAAGGAAGTGAGGCGACGTTTCTCCGTCTTCTTCGCACATATGGCAAGTGGAACTGTCTTTTATACCCATTAGTGACAGGTGTCTACCTAGTTTGTTATGGCCTGTTAGTATTCCTACAAGGAGGCCTAAAAGCCACGTCATCCTTGACTTGCTAGAGCCGGCCACAAAGTCTTTTGACTGCCTGCAGCCGGCGGTATTCCTCCAAGATTCGTTCAGTTCTTTTTCCACCCATTCATCTAGGGCAGAAGAGATTTGACTTCTTGCAATGTCTAGTACTGGCTCAGAACGGCGCAGCGGAGCCGGTTCTGGCAAGCTCATCTGCCACCTCGTTTCCCGGCACCCCCCTGTGACCAGGGACCTATACCAACTCGACTTCCTTTGTTTCAGCTAATTTCTCAAGAGCATCTCCGCATTCCTGTACCAGAACTGAGCTTGATCTAGGATGACAGATAGCTTTGAGCGCTACCTGACTATCCGAACAGATATAAATTTTCTGTTCGGACCCTTCTTTCACCTCTTGCCTCGCAGATACGGTTAGAATGGCGTACACCTCGGCTTGGAAAACTGTTGTGTATCTTCCCAGAGCGTAGCTTTCTCGTATATCTCTTCCTTCCAGGTAGATGCCTGCCCGAAGCCTGTTTGTCAGTCAGACGCGAACCGTCCGTGTAACATACTAGGCCTCCTGGACGAAGCTCCACTGTATTTCCTTCCCATTGTTCTCTGCTCGGAATAGTGAGCGCAAACTTCCTATTCCATCGCAGTCTGTCTTGTGCGCTTTTCACTCTGAGGGCGGAAATAGGAATTTCCTGCTCCGCCCACTTTGCGATTTCCGCATGCCCTATCATCTCTCCTTCGTTTACCCAGACCCCCGAGTCTCGCATCCTTAAATGAGCTGCCATTGCCTCCTTCTTGATCCAGACCGGAAGGGGTGGTAGCCTCAATAGTACCTCCAATGCCGCAGTTGAGGTCGTTCTCATTGCACCAGTTATTAATAAACAGGCCAACCTCTGGACTTTACCGAGCTTTCGACCTATTGTGCAACTCTGTGCGCCTGGCCACCATACAGCTAACCCATATTGGATACAGCTAACCCATATTGGATATACACGGCGGTCGTAAGACCACGACCGCCGTGTATATCGCATACTCTCTGGATCAGTTCCCCAATTTTTCCCTACAACTCTCCTCACTTGCCATAAGATTGTTATCCACTTTTGAATAGCTCTATCGACATGCGGCCTCCATGAAAGTTTGGAGTCCAGAACCACCCCCAGTTATTTGACCTGCTTAGCTAATTGCAGCTCTCGGCCAAACATGGTGGGTGGTCTGAACCCATCTTTTTTCCTGCGTTTGGTGAACAGGACCATCTCTGTTTTTGTCGGATTTACTGAGAGCCCTGCTTCACCGCACCACCTTTCGATTATCCTACCGCTGACTAGGACAACTCCGTCATCCGCGTATGCTTGTGCCTCGAAACCTTCTATGTGAGTTTACTCGAGAGTTCGTCCATGACCAAGCACCATAGGTCCTTTGGGACATACCCCAGCGCTAAGCTGGCCCGGAAAATCTTCCCCAGTATTGGGGCGAGGTATTCCAGGCCCTTCTATAGCATTGCTGGAAAAATTTTGTCAGGTCCTGCTGTCTTATATGGGCTGAACTCGTTCACTGCCAAGGCTATGCCGCCATGCGTAACAACCCTCTCCGCCAGCTGAGAATCCCCTTGGGTTGCTTGCCGTATTGGCAGAGCCTGTTGGTCGCCCTCAACACCACCCGGAAAGTGAACCTCCAACAGATGTCTGAGCGAATCTTCGGAGAATGTTGTCCATGTCCCATCTGGTTTCTTTAAGGTTGTTATAAAACCTTCTGTCTCGTTGCTCAGTATTCTCATGAGTCTGGAGGATTCTGTTAGGGAGTTTATTTCCCCACAGTAAGACCTCCAGCAAGCTCTCTTACTTTTCCTCAATTCCTTCTTGAATTTCTTTCTCGCGGTTTTGTAATCTTCCCACGCTTCCTCCTTTCCCTCCTTAATAGCTTTGTTGTGGGCCTTCCTAGTCTCTTTTCTTAGACCCTTCAACGACTGCGAACCCGGCGTTTTGGGGCCGCTTTCAAAGGACATGCCTCTTCGAATGCTCCGAGCATTGTGTTTTCTAGTTTTTCTACTTCCTGATCGAGCTGCTCCTCCGAGAGAATCTCTGCCTGAGAGCCCTGAGAGACCTTCTAAGAAGGTCTCCCAGTTGGTTGCTCTAGGGTTTCGGCGTGGGCGAACATTCTCTGTCTCAGCGTAGACATTAAACCTTATCATTCGGTGGTCTGACATCGAAATGTCTTCCGATACCCTCCAGCTCGTTATATCGCCTAATATCGTGTTATGCGCGTTGGCATCGCACCCCAATATCATGCGCAAACCATTCACTCTACTATACCTTACTATTTTTACCAAATCCTCTGTTGGAGGCAGGTGCGCATCGTCGTATGGTAGATATACGGTGACGGTAACAGAGTAGGCTCTGTTAACTGCATATTTGTCAATTTGTGGAACGCTACGCGGCAAAAAGCGATGGATTAATACATAAGAGTGATTATATTTTTTAAATCATATTTGTTGTCAATTGTGTCAAATTTCGTTGCTTCCTTGGCTAAAGCATCAACTTTATTATTTCCTGAGATTCCAGCATGACCTTTTACCCAGATAAATATTACTTCTTGCTTTCGTAAAAACAGCTTCTGAAGTGATTTCTTGATGTTACACAAATAGATAGATGTTGATAGATTTTTAAAAGAGTTATTGTTAATGGCTTCAAGAGCGGATTTGTAGTCTGACATAATAAAAGCATTTTGTTTAGGATTTTGCATGATTATCCAGTCTAGGGCACTTTCTATAGCTAGAATCTCGGCTGTGTTCCCAAAATGAATTTGTCAAATGTTCTGTCGAAAGTTGACGAATTATTTGATTAAGTTCATTGGAGGAATTGACGTTTTTCAAATAACATATTTTTTTTAATGCGAAAAAATCACGTCTGATACTCAGAGGTGGCTCTCTTGCTTCTGCCAGGATAACTTGAATGATACAGCAGAGACGCCATGGGCTTTTGGGTTTGGAGTTTCTAGATATAAGAATGGTACTGGATGGAGCCTGTAAAGTCATCAGTAGTTCCGATTGGAGTATTTATTTTCAATGCAGCAACACATGTAACACTATACTGTTACCCAAAATCTGTCACCGAGTTGGAACCCGTTCAGCAAAAGCTCGCATTGAGTCTGTGGATACTGAGATCCTCCTGCAGATACTCGGTGATGAGCCAACGTATGGGGTCTTCTTCAAGAGCGCCGAAGACCTTGGCTTATCCAAAAACTTGAACCATGCCTTCCTAAGGTGGAGAGTCGGAAACCAAGTGTTACATAATGACCTGCCAGGATGATGTCTTCAACACCCTGGTCTACTGGAACCGCATGATGGGTATAGAGGTCCCTGATATCAGATTCGTTTCGTTTCAAGAAGTATTCCACTTCCCGTCAACTGATTATGATGAACAAGGCAAAAATCTGACCTGTACAGGAATACTGTTCCCAAAGAAGTTCAGCACCGGAACACACATGGAAACTTTAAGATTTTGCCCCAAGAAACGTACTTCGCTCACAATCTCGTCCCTCCTCTGGAACACCGCAGAAAGTTTGGGGATTTGTAACTGTTTTATAGATATTTTCATGAACGATGATCTTCCTGAATATTATCAATTTTTCCATCGTTAGCGGTCCTGTCGAGACTGAGCCGTAGAGTTCAATCCTCAAATCGAGACATACCGTACATGTCTTTTCCATTGCTGGTTCTTCCAACGAAGACTCGACTCCACAAGTGAGTCCAGTAGCATTTCAATTATATAATAATATAACAGATGTGGGGTTGTCCTTTAAACTTTTCAGTAGTGGGTTGAGGGGGAGGGGGGCGACTATCGAAATTTGCTTGTATACCATTTAGGTTTCCCCGAAACAGGTTTGAGTATTTCTTGATATCTTCAATCTAATTCCGAAAGTAAATTTACTGTGAAAAATATTGCCACACGACCAAAAATTACAAAATACAACACAGATTTTGAAGAAAATAGTGTTCTGAAATACTTTGTGTCTCGTTTTGTAAAAATACTCTTCTTCCCTGATATTCGATTTCCCACTCAGTTCAAAACAGGATAAGATTAAAAATCTTCAAAGAGTTTGAATATGTGAGCATTTTGATATTTTGATATTCGACATTCTGCTTTGTTCTCCCAAAATGAATGTTAGCACTATTCAAGGATTGCTGCTTGCTCATTTGGGAGCCATGGCTATAAAACGTTTCGTTCCCCAGTATGATGTGTCGGATTTATTTCCCGATGAAATTGCGAAATTTATAACAGTTTTTTCCACCGGAAATCACACCTGTAAAGAATATTTCTTGGTACATGAAACAAAGTTGCCATCTTTGGTGTTGTCGATATTATTTATCAGGCGGTGGAATTTTTCATTGTTTATTTGGTAAATCCCGCAGTTACAAGAATGCTTTCACATTCTCGGACATTAACCCGGTGAACTTGGTCTTACTCAAGATAGATGGAGTGGAAAATCCACCATACTCATTAGTTATACTACTGTTAACCCTTTTCGAAAAAATGACAGCTTGTTGAGAATACTAATTAACTTCTACCAACTACATGCAAATGCATAATGTATTCAGATAAAAATACATGATGATTTTACAAGATTTTGTTTAAATTGATGAAGTTTCGACCGTCTATGTTATTATTGCATGTAGGTTGTTGGGGTTAGGTCGTCTTATAGAAAAACTAGTATTTTTCAACAGGCCAACCTTTCGGCAATATATTTTGCCATCTTCAGGGCTCTAAAATATAAAATTATGGACAATTGTTATTATGTAGATAAATATACATTTTTTTAAAGAAGTTTTATAAAAAGTTTATCTCTAAAAAACTTTGAAAAAAATTTTTAGAAAAAAAAAACATCTTTTCTTTTTTGGTACATGTACTTAGATAAATATAAAATTTAGGAACAAATCTATTTTCAATATGAAATCACGTGTAAACGTTTATGTCATAAATACATTATATTAACAATACCAGCCAAATTCAATAACCAGTCTGGAGAAATAATTTGCAAGTCGTTTTATTATGTTTCACATATGTATGTATAATAAATTCACAATGGAAGTAAAATGAAATTGGAAAAAGTGTGTTTCATACTCATTTTTACCTATTCTATCCATTTGTAGATTTATTCAGTTCCGAGAACAACTTGAACAAGTTATACTTATTACGACTTGAATCATCTCCATTGAGTATTTTTTTTTTTTTTATTAAAAATGACGTTTTTAGTTCATTGAAATATGAACCAAAAACTGACGTTTTCAGAAAATCACTTTTATCACTAATGTTAAAAATAAAAAATAAAATGACCGTTGAGATGATGATACTCAGTAATATAGATCTCTCTGATAGAAACACTTCAATCAGGTATTATACCTACTCAAGAGGAATCATTTATAAAAGTTCACACATGTATTTGGTCCTTCGTCACTGACAAATAATGACATTAATAAATAAAGTGCGTTGGGGTTCATTATATTTGGAGCATCTGCCAGTCAGAATTATTATGGACCTTATATTTTTTTTATTCTTTTCTAACCAGCAGTAACTGTTGTACAAATAATGTGTATGATATATTTGTTTTATTTTGCTCCACTCGCTAACCCTCGTTTCGCAAAATTCCCACTCACAAAATAAAATGCCACTTTTAACACTTGTATCATAAATAACTATTAGAATACTTTGTTTTTTCCTAATAGTTTGTTTTTTGTTCACTCTTTTTAATATTATATTCATATACATGTAAATACATATTATCTTGTGAACTTGAAACCGAATCGTCACATTGAATTCAATAGCAGAAATGCTATCAAATCTAAATATGATTATGATAATTATCTATGAAAGTCGGCAGTGCAATTAATGGAATAATATATTACTCTAATGTTGCCTGACCTAACCTAGCACTGATGAAAGGGGAAACATTATTGAATCATGTCATGTCTGTAGGTAGTCATTTCTAACCAAATGGGGGATAATAATATTTTGTTACAATTAGCATTTGCAATTGTGTCCTCCTTGCACAAATATATGTCAGATGTAATTCAATGTTCGTAGGGGAAAGTAATTGTTTCCTGACAGATTGTGTGGAGTGAAGGGGATTTCGATTTGGTCGAAATCATTCGATTCATTCTTTCACGGAATTATACTGTTTATACAACTCATTATTGAAGTGGCCACTTGAGACTGCGAATTTTTCCTAGTTACCAATGTCGTTCTCGCGCTTAAATTTTTTAAGTGGAAGAAGTACATATAAAACACGCTGTGGAGCGGCCAACCCCACTCTTCTGAGATCTCCATAGTGCTATTCTGAACCCAATTGCTGATGTACATAGATATATAGGATTTTCCTATGTTCTTAGAGCGTACGGTATGACGTTTTTACACATTATGGAGTGGAATCATTTGAAAATTAATAAAAAAATATTCGTATTTACGTAACGTAGCAGGCTATGTCATACTTAATGGTTGTTTTTGTGCGTTGTTTATTGTTTACAATAAGATTTATGAAAGCCAAAAGCCATTGTCGAATTTAACGAACGAAAAGAAAAACGGGAAAAAAATGAAAATTCATGCTATAGTATTCATCGTATCTGGGCAAAAACATCACTGGTGATGGTCAGGCGCTCCTTTGGCAAAACTTGGGACTTGGATCCGAACAATCCCTTTGGCTATACACAGCGACATTGAGGCCCTCGATAACGTATGGAGCCCTGCTGTGGTAGTCAGAGGTTGGATAAGTGACAACCAGAGGGAGGCTGGCTAGTATACAGAGACTGGCCATGCTCGGGGCCACTGACGCTATATCAAGGACATCTACGTAATGGTGAAGCTTCCTCCTCTGCATTTGCATATTTTAGTGGAGGCGAGGGTAGAAGCCTCCAGACTAAAGTGCCTCGGACAATAGAAGAGCAACAACTTAAGCCAATCCAACATAATGGAGGTCATAAGAATCGACACAAGTCACATCAAATGCCATACTGATGCTGTCAAGAGGGCAAATTTGGTACACGGATGGCTCTAAGATATTAGTCAAGTCTCTATATTCCAAGCCAAGGTAATGACGTTTTGCAGGTACTTTTGCACAAGAAAGATTGTAAGGAGGGGTCCTAGAAACCAACCCATAGTCATTCTCTCCGAAAGCTAGGCGGCAAAAAAAATTCTGCAATTATTTCTTCCAAACTAGTTTGGAGCACAGAAAAAGGTGAAACTAGTCTGGGTACCAGGCCACAGGGGCATCCAGGGGAACGAGAGCGTAGATGCCCATCACTGTGTAATACCGATTGGGGACATTGAGCAGAGCAGAACAAAGAAATGGGTTAAGAACCATCATCAATCTTCCTGAAAAAAATGTCTCCGGCAATACTCACGGAAATATGATGATGATGGGGCCAACAGACCAGCCATTCAGAAATCTTCAGGAACTGAACCGGAATTCTCTTAGGAAGGACTCCTAACAGGGTACTGTTACCTGAGAAAACACCTGCGTATTCTGGGGATACACCAAGACTTCACAATATGCAGGTTCTGTGACGAAGAGGAAGAAACAGCCTCCCATATGGTCAGGTGGCCTAGTCAGGAACATCATGTTCAAGTCATTTATGCTGCTGGTCGTGTGGGTTCAAACCCTCGCGACTGCAGATTATTTTCTGATGGCCCGAGAAAGTTCTAGGAATCGCACATTGAGACCTTGTTACCTTGTTAATCCTTGGCTCGCACAAGTTTCGACTTTTGAGGGCTGCCGTTCATAAGAGGACGACAGCTGGTTAATGGAGAAATCAATTTCAGTATAGTGTTTGAATGCGAAGTACTGGCTCACAAAAGGATTGGGACACTGTAGTGCAGAACATCATCAAGAATTCATCTAAAGATCCGAAATACTCACGAGATAGACCTGACAGCGGGGAGCGGAAAGGTTCTACACAGAACCGATAGCCATCTGCTCCGCTGAGCAATAATAATAATAATAAATTCAATTCTGAAGACTAAGGATAAAAACGAAGGTAATTGAAAATATATTAAGCTCACTGGTTATCTGAAGAGTCAATCGAACAATCGAATGATAGAACTTTTAACTTTTAGGCAATATGTAACGAGTAGATAGAATTTGATATATTTGAAACTTAATTTTTTCATTATTTCACCAGTCGAATAAAGTTCCTTAGTTCCACAATTCACTTTAAGTGATTCATTAGTGAGGATAAAATCCTATTATAATGTGATTATGGTTAAAATATACTATAGAATATATATAAAAAAACTATATTTCACGACTACGTTAGAAAATGAATGAAACATATCATGATTGATAAATTAATTGAATAAATAAGCTAGCCTTCCCGATGACCGATGCGAAGATACCGCAGATGCGCAGATCAGATGTAGTACACAATGTCCGTTGTGGTATTAGCCAGCAAATTAGTTATTTCTGTTATTCAACTTGGTCGAATTTTTTAATTCATTTATTTGGTATTATGTAGCAAACTTTCCCGGATTTTGGAAATGAACGTTTTTGGTTGGTTGACAAATTTTAAAAGTAATCTGATCAAAAATAACTCGATCGGTGTTTATTGAGTCGTATACATTATTCAATTTCCCCTCAGTTTTAGAAAATTCAAATTGTTGAATTCGGAGATTTCTGTATAAAACTGCATAAAACTGCCGAGATGAAGCACTTGTGGTTTATTCAAAACATATGTCTACGATTTCCACTAGTTACATTTAACTGACTCACCTAGATTTATTTCACCAAATTTGCCACAATAATCCATACCTGAAAAATGAATGATAATATTAATCTCTTTTTTTAGTGTATCTTCAATTTATCCACAATATTTGTTTTCATTTGATTTTTTTCATTATTTTTGTTTACACAGTGTGACCCATTTGAAAGCGGGCCACCCCTCTAAAACTGGTATTTATCATCCGATTTAGAAGTGTTTTTTTTTCAATAGATAGAGCATTAATAGTTCTAGTTAATTGCCATGGATTCGAAATACAAATGAAAATTTCAAGGCCTACCTCGAATACTTTTCAAGGTCTAAAATTTAAAAAACATGCCACTGGATTCACGACATTTCCAAGTGGTTTATATGAAATTTATGTAGGAATGCGTTCATCAAGAATAAAGTTATATGGGAATAAAATTTGAAAATTATGTCAATAAATCAACCCACCACTTCAATTTCAGAACTTTTATCAAAATTCTGACTACACCACTGGATTCAGAATATTTCAAAATATAGTTGGTCAGAATTTCATCGAAATCTGTTCATGAATGAAAAAATTATAGAATAACAGATTTCGCTTCCATTCAAAATTATCAGTAGTAATAACCCAAGGACGTTGATAATTATAGCAGATTCCGAAAGCTTGTTTCCTATAAACAACAAACTTGAGGAAGGTGTTATATTTATCAATGTTCGAGGGTTATTCGAATAGAAAATTTTTTGCTAACCGATACTTTTTAACATTGCAGTAGTCTATAAATTCTTTACATACAAATTTGTTATCGTAAACGGTATATTTTGATATATTTGATACGAAAATTTCATTATTCCTCTCGTCAATATTAAAACCAAATCATGACATCACTGTCATTTTGACGTTATTGAATATTTGAAACTTATCGAAATTAATCAAAATATGTATATCCATAGCAACGTGCCTGAGAGTGAAAACAAACCGTAAGGTCTGTTATCAGTATAATGTTGTTCTGATTGGTTGTATTCAATCACATGACCTCAGTTTAACTAATTTCATTGGATTTCCGCTAGAGCAAAAAATTTTCAATATCATAACATCATAACAACATACACTCGGTTCGTAATATTGACAAACACTGTTGGTAAACTGTTTTTTCGTTGACTCAATAAATAATTCGTTGTTATTACAGCAAAAACGTTAAATTATTTTTATTAACTAACGTAGTAGTTCGTTAATAAGACTTTTTATTAATTTTTTAATATATTATTCACCTTGATTAATGAATACCTATGTTCTTAATGAAGACGATTTTTTTTCGTCAAATAACGAAATAATTACAAATAAATATATTTCTTTGGTTAACAACTTTATTCGTTATTACAACGTATACCGAATTTCATCAATTAGTTACAAAAATATAACGAGCTTTTCAGTTGTATTAAGTTGGTTGTACTGATCACGAATCTGAAATAATTTCGAGCCTATTTTGCCCCCTAGTATATTTTATTGTAAAAATGAGTTGTTCCATCGCGAGTGGTGGGCAGTATATACCACTTAGGCTGACTCAATTGAGGTGGTGGGTGCATTTTGACCATTTCCATCAGTCTTGGAAGTTTCATCACCCTACCTTAATTATTACGGAAGATACGGGGTGTTTCCATAAGAAGTGAGACAAATTCGGTTTTTTCAGGATTAAAATTTTTTCAGAAAAAAAAAGTGTATCTGTAGTAAGTTGGTGGTCCTGATCACGAATCTGAAGGAATTTCGAGCCTATTTTTCTCCCTAGTATGTTTTGCCGTAAAAATGGGTTATTCTATAGCGAGTGGTGGGCAGTGTATATAACTTAGGCCAACCCAATTGAAGTGGAGAGTTTCATCACTCTACCTCAATTAATACGGAAGATACGGGGGTGTTTCCATGGGAAGTGAGGCACAATATGTTTCGAATTTCATCGAATCATACTTTACTGAAAGAACTGATGGAGAAAAGTCCTATTCTAAAGTCCACATTTTTAGGTTAGTTTTCAAGCACATATTTATTTGTATTATTAAACAGATAATGTTTTTTTTGGAATAAGTCTTTTAATTTCACTCTTGTATTATTCTCAACACACATATACCTGTTGAATAACGTAACAAATATGGACAACCTGTATATTTGTATTGCCACCATGCACCCCCTAAGGTTGAGGCCCTAAGAAAAGAGAGCACCAGTATATAATACATACTCGAACACTCCCGCCCCCCTTCCATCACCCCCGCTCTTAGAGCGGTCAGCATGATTAAATCTGACCGTGTGATATGGAGTGCTCATCCTTTTTTTGCCTGAAGCTTCCTTATATCTAACATGAGTTGAATTGTTACAATGGCTTTAATGTGCATGATGCCCCCCAAAATTGGCTGAAGGTTCTGTCGTGGGGGCTGAAGGCCCCCGCGTGTCTGTATAATTTCGTCGAAACACGTATTTATATTAACGAATGCAGATCGTTGGTTTGACAATTTGAGTTCATAATATTGATAAATTTTGTTATGGATTTAACGAACAGAGGTTCATTTTATTAACCAGTATAGATCGTTAATTAACGAATAATTCGTAATATTAATAAATCCCATTCGTTAACTAATAAACGCATTTTAGTAATATTAACAAAAACCAGATTCCTTGATCAATAAACGAAATACGTTGTTACTACGAAAGGATCGTTGATCAACAATTTTTTTTTTATTCAACGAACAGTCTTTCGTTGTAATAACAACCAGCTACGTAGGACTAAATTCAGCCTTTTTTTGTTATTTACACGATCTATTTCATTATATTTACGTACCTTTTTAGCTCAGTGCATAATACAGTAGTTACAATACAATACTTTAGTTACTTTATAATATCCTATACCGAATGGTACGCTAAAATGACAATAACGTCACATAACCAAAGGTGTTGATTTGTTTTTCACATCATCGTTGTCAACGCTACGATAAAGCTTTGGATGTAACTTGATTATTATGCAATTTTAATTAATCCCGGAAGTTGCACATGCGACTCGGCACAAAGCGCCTTGTTATACATCGCATAATAATCTCGTTACATCAATAGCTATTATCCACAGCTGGCATCTTATAAAGTCATAATGCTTCTGTTTACAAACATCTTAAGATGAATGAAGAACTAGTGTATATGATTGACGAATGTCGTCTATTTGTTTCATTCATAACTAACTTTTTTCTATACCTTGTCATAAAATTCAAAGGATACCTAAAAATTAATAAAAGTATTCGTGTTTATAACATATGAGGTGTGGATAAATCTTTGTATTGTATTTCATGCCCCATTAGCAAATAAAACACTCATACAAAAAACTACTATTGCGAGTGTGTATATGTCGAAACGGAGATCGTTTACCTACTTTTTTTATAAATAAAAGTTGTTTCCATGACGTCAATGGCATAATAAAATAGTTATTTATTACAGCAAAAAATTTAGAATGGTACGAAAAACATTCATTAAATAAAACTACTTATACGTATTGATATTGGTTATTTTCAGCTGATGAAATGTTATGAGGTCACTGGAGACATCTTCCGACAATAATTACTTTTTCAATTTATAATTACCTCGAGTTCATTGAGTTTGGATATTTGTGAATTTGACATGGAATCCAAAATGAAAGAAACAAGTTTCGAGACCATATTTGACATCTCTTGTGAATAATATATTCAATTTGAACTATTCAAAAATGCCATTCTATTATTTGTATAGTGTTATGTGTAGAATAAAGCAGTACGCGCACTGAATCCGCTCGACTCGGATCGGCACGAAACGGGTCGGATCAGCACGACGCCGACGGTTACCCACGCACTGATTCGACTAGCAACTAGTTCTCTCGGCCGTAGTCGAGTCGAGTCGAACGGTCTCTGCCGTTCCGATCTGAATGAGTGCGCGGATTTGTATTGAAATAGGAACAATGCAAAACGTTCGACCAAGCCGTGCCGTGCCGATCCGAGTCGAGAGGATTCAGTGTGCGTACTGCTTAAGGTGTTGTAAAAATGATGAATAAGGCTATCATTTTCATAGTTTATTTTCGCGTTTCGTATAACCTAGTAAAATTAGTTGAAATATTCTCGTTTGGTACACACAAATAGTTTTCGCATTCTCGTTTCGAAGGTCTAGCTTCAATGATAATAGTACACGATCGTTTCACACTTCGCACATAATCTTGAAAATAGTGTATCAAATTTTAGTTTTAAGGATTGAATGAAGTTAATCGCTTTTGCACGATAATCGTCGAAACTTGATTAAAATCAGAACAATACGATATATTTGGAATGCGATATCATCACCATATGCGAGGAATTCTGATATACATATGTATATCTGATACCTAGATAACTAATAGAGGGTCGTTTGAATTGAAAATTAATAGGGAGGGAAATAAATGATTGGATTATTGAACTTATTTTTATCTATTTAATTACTTCTGATGGAATAGGAATGTTTTCAAACTGTTTTTGAAATCCCACATACTTCCAACTTTCATCACTTCGTATATATTATCTGATTGGGGAATGACCATTTGAAAAGTTCTAATCTGAAAAAAGTACCTTCATATCCAATATTCATATTGTGCATTTTCGATCGAAATCTAATTTTTCTATGGAGGTCCGAGGGTTTTCTGCTCATATAATTTATGATAGAAACAAACACTGTGCAGAATCCGCCTATTTTCCATATTCAACCGATTAGCTTCTCGTGATTTGAATGTGGTTTTCTGACGTCTATATACATACGTATTCCATATAGGTACAGTGACCGCCAAAAAGAATGTAAAACATGGAAAAAGTTTATTATTAGAGTATTGGAAAAAAAAAATGAGAAAAAGTTTTTGCATGTCCAATAACCTAAAAATCGATTTTGACGCATGTCACGTGATCGCTGGTACGGCAGCAAATTTAAAAATATTACCATGAAAAGGCAAACAGTGGGAAATAATGGCAAGATATCAAAAAAAGTTATTTGAAAAAGTTTAATAATAAACTCTTTATCCATAATGTTACGTACTTTTTTGCTGGCATTGTATATCTTTTCTTTGTTTCAACTACCAATTGAGAATTTTATCTCAAATTTCACTTACCCGACCTGCTACTAATATTTGCATTTTGAAAGTCTGAAAGCGATTTTGAATTGAATTAAGTCAATTGCTAAAGATGTTCACGTCGAAACTGAAACTGACGTGTCTTTCTGATTAACAATAACATTGTTTACAACCCGTTGTTTTCGCTATATCACCCTGTATATAAGCTGAATATCCAACCAGTGGACATCTGTAATTTCATTAGTTTCTTAGTTATAAACCTATGCTATAAATAATGGTCACGTATCACAAATAATAAATTAATATACGATATGTGAAGGAAGTTAATAAAAAATGTACATGTACTGCGCACTCTAGAAGAACAACAGTCCACAAAAATATCTAATTATGATTCCGAACCCATAGAATCAAGCACCGTTCAGTATCAAAAAACTCATTTATGACTATTTAGTATCCAGCACCAATATGGATTTCTAAATTACACCATTAAATCGACGACAACCCTCCACAAAACTGCAATTTATTCGTTTGTGTACTTATACAGATACAATAATGACTGATTATATGTATGATACCGCTTATTATACGTGGTAGTCATCATGAATTGTTCGCTATGGTTGCTCTGAAATGATTTATTCAGTGGTGATCATCGAAGGTTAACAGTAAATAATTCAAAATGTCATTGCACCTCTAACTTATTGGTGATCCCCAGGGTTATTAGGAAATTATCCAATTCTGAGAATATGTTTGCATATGAGTTGGCATTGAACAAAAACATCCGATGGACAAAACAATTAAAGCCATGAAAAACAAATCGAACACGAACTCCAAAATAAAATATCTTAATTGTCGCTTTTAACTGGGAGCATCGCTACTAAGATGTCTAAAAACCTGGTGTACCGACTGATTAGATTTTGTTTAGAATTTTTTGAAGACAAAACAAATGAAATAGTGGTCTACTTTTATAATCCACTCCAGAGATGGCGCCATCTTCCTCGTGTCAACACTGTCAACATTCCAAGGAAATGGTGATTGTGATTGCTAATTAAATTTTAAGAATTTTAATAAACTTTTTTATTACCATACGAAAGTAATAGTCCATACTCGAAGTGGAAGATCCAAAGTTTTATTGAAAAAATAACACTACTAAACTTGTGTAATTTTTTCCAAAAAAAATCTAAAAACTATTTGAAAGTCAATAGTTGTGGTGTAATAAAAAAAATGTGCAATTCTCTTATATTGTTGATGTGTTTCTTCATTTTTCTTATATTTTAATAATTTAATCATGTTCCGTTTCGTGCCGACAATCCAGAAAGATGAACAAAGTACTCATTTATATTCAGTACAGAAATTGAGTACTTACTTACCACTTAAAATCTGAACATACTTTGAAACAGGCATTTATTTCAAAACGCCATACATGTTGACAATATTTTATGGCAAAAATGTTTTCTAATCAATTCAATCAACTCTGGATGCGTTTTTATATCTTACCGTTTCTTGAAATCTTCCATAAGTAGCGAAAGTCCGCGATAAAGTAAAAAATATAAATTTTTCTCCATTTCCACTGAAATCTATCAATGTTTTGTCTTCATTAAGCTTGTTAAAGTTTTGGTTATTTTCCATGCACTCCTTTTATTTTGAAATGGGGAAATCTTTTTAGTGTAGTTGATCAAAAAATACACTTTTCTGTCGAACAAAATTGCACAATGGAAATATTTTCACTATTAAATGTCATACCTATTGAACGGTTTTTTAAAAGTGGAAGAACAATATAACACTTTAACTCATCACAAATATCAAATCCCAAATGCAATTGAACCAAGAATTAAACTCAAATCCACAAAATTATTCTTTATTTCTTTAAAAAAGTTTATAGTGAAAACTCGGGCACAAATGCACAGATATCAGCGCGAGAGCATGCGCTGCGCATAAGATTGACAGGTGCTAATGGTGAATTTTCATGCGATGCAGATGAACTGCAATACTTCTATGTGAAATGTCAGTTAATTGTATTTAAGCAAAAAAATTAATAAATCATGTCGAAAATGTAACAAATAGAACTGATTGGAGACAGTGATTCGGTATATTCCAATAATTATACTGTTTTATTGATTTCATGTTCGTGAATCGTGGGCAAAACTTCAAACTTCTGTTCATGAAAATTAACCCTAACAAGAAAATCGACGGTGGCGGTGCAATCAAGTGACTCGGGATAAACAGCCCACGGATTCATTTGTTTTCTCGTAATCAAGTTGGCGAATGTCTCTCGTTTTATCCCACAGATTTGCAGGTATAAGTCGGTACACCAGGGTTTTTAGGCATCTTAATCGCTACCTACATTTTCAAAACTTATAAAATGACTTGAATTACGTCGCTAGCTCTTTCTCCAGTGTATTGACCAAAATTTGTCCTAAATTTCTGGATATTCGAGAGACAGTAAAGAATGAGTATATAACGTATAACCTCAACTTTATCATGATGAATTATGAATATAACTGAATTATCATAAACTCGATAAAACTTTTTTTGGGTGTAATTAATTCAATATTAATTTAATGTTCCTCTGTGGGTCTTCCACAAAGACGGAATCATCAAGTGTATCTTTCTAATGATTATACCAGCTAATGGAATGTACGCATTCGAAATAGAATTTTTTGTATTCATAAATAAGTAGGGGAGAGCGGGGTTGGTTGACTGGGGTTGGTTAGATTAGAACAAGTATTAGTTATTCTGTATTTATTTGATACTGAACTAGTAGAAGTCTAATGTTAAATCACCAATGAAGATTGGATATTCGAAGAGCATTTTGTCCACTACTAATATACTTTTAAAACGCCTTTTTTGCGTTGCTGACTCAATGCAGTCGGAATGTACTAACTCGATCAACGACTTATTTATAATATGGACATTTATGTTCACTAAAAATAGAATAAAACACTTGTCTTCGATCTACTGGAAGTTTCATAGTTTGTTGACTAGTTTTGATTTTTACATGATTTTCAGTTTGTGGTTGGTGAGTGGATAGGAATAATGCTTGTCATTTAAGTCTATGTAAGAATTATTAACGAGATCATATAAACGTAAAACCAACCGGAGAAAAACACCCTTGGATGTTTTTTAACTCGTAGTCTTTCTGTTATTTTCAAATTAAAGGGCCTCTATATTAAAATAAACCTTAATTTCAAGGTTTGAATCCATATGTGAATATAGACGAAATCATCAAGTGTTAATTAATCCGCCGACCCCCTGGTTCATCAATAAAAATTATACTATCATCCACGAAAGAAGAAATTCGTTGATAAATTGTTTTGTTTGTTTTGTTTTTTCCGTTAACAGCTGTCCCCCTACGAACGGCAACCCTTAGAAGTCGGAACTTGTATACGAGTCAAGGATTAACGAGGTCTTATTTTTTTACGTGCGATTTCTAGCACTTTCTCTTGTCATCAGAGCTTTTGAAGTTGCTCTTAAGAATAATGTTGCTAACTGTAACAACAGGGTCAAAGATGAAATGGCCTCTGCTGACTGGCTCACGAGTTTTTCTAAGCGACATCAAACATTATCTGTCAGGACTCCTGATTTATCCATAAAATCATACTAATAGTTATTATGGACATACATACAGAGTGATATATCACATTTGCACCAAACAACTAATAAAAATTCAAACAATTTTCAACAAACTTCGATATTCTCGTACAAATGATAAATTGTACTTAATTTCGCATTGAAATATCGTTGTAAGAATATGAGGGAGGGGAGACTAAGGTGCATATGAAAAACTAGTACTCTTTATGAGGCTAGATCTATAAAACATTGAGTGAACAAAAATTGTGTTGCGTATAGGTGGCTGTGATTGCAAAACTTAATATTGTTTTCGATTCTAAACAACTTTCCTACATATACTTCTGTACACCATTTGGAAATTCAGAATTTCGATAACTCATATACAAGTTTTTTGCGAAGCACCAACTTCTATGTAGAATAAAATTTTCTGACAAATGCATAATAAAAAAGTTTCCCATACGGTGCAAACTTTTTGAAACTCATTATATTTATAGTGTACTCTTATAATATGATATTTCCAATATTTCGACAGTGAATACTGTCATCATCAGCCAGCTACAAATTTAAAGATTAAAAACAAAAGAATTAAGTGAAATATCAACACCAATTACAATGTCATTCAGATTGATCGTTAATAGATGTTGTGAAAAATGAACAAGACAACATTACATGCATGTAACATTAGCAAGATTGTTACCATAGCAAGACAATTTTTACAGCAAAATATATCCCAATTTTGTAGAAGGCTTGAAAAAATATCGGTGGGAGATGTTGCTGCCACATCATTTCCTCCCAATAAAGCAATGTAGATATCAAGCCTTCTACAAAATTGAGATATATTTTGGTGTGAAAATTGTCTTGCTATGGTAACAATCTTGCTAATGAGAAACAGAATTGACCCGGTTGTCTTGTTCATTTTTCACAACATCTATTAACGATTAATCTCAATGACATTGTAAGCAGTACTGGTCTTGATTTTTCACTTCATTCTTTTATTATTAATGTTTAAATTTGTAGCTCCCTGATGATGACAGTATTCACTTTCGAAATATTGGAAATATAATGCCATAAGAGAACACTGGCGTTTTGCCAAGCGAACTTTTTGTCTAGATTTTTGAAAAATTACAAGTGAAAATTGTCACAACCAACCCCGGTCTCCCCTACGTTCCACAAATAGATATCCATTAAGTTCGAAAGAGAAGAGTTTCATGGGTGCTTTGACGTCAGCGAGGCCATGAAACTGGTTCCAAAGTTGATAAACAATAAATAAAAAACATAACCCGATGTAACTCGCGTAGAACTGTACGATCCACCGGAAAGGTTGATATCTACATTTAATTTTTTGTTCAGCAAAGCTTTGAATAAATAGAATTCCGGAATTACCTTTTGATTTAAAATTCAAGACTAATACTTGGTTTTTCCAGGCAGGAAGAACGGCTGCATTAGTTATCCACTGGAATGAAAAAAATTCAAGAAACTTCATAGTCCAGTTGAAATAGATATTTTTGTAAGCACCTATATGGAATCTGAAATGATCCCTTTTCGAAAACTGCCATCAAATGATGACATTTTCTTTAAAATCTCAACTAGCGAAGTGACTCTTTTTTATGGCTCAGCTAAAAAATACTTTTTCGAAAACAGAACTCAAATGTTGACATTTTTGTTAAAATTTCAGTTAGCAAAATGGCTCTTTACTCTTGTCACTCAGCTGAAAATACTTTTATGTTTTAGAAAGTTTTAGAAATTTTTTCGCCTACCATATATGTGAATGAATCATATCAACCTCAGAAATATGACACGATTTTGTAGTTTTTTACTATATAGAACCTGTCATGTGACTGTCACTTCTCTACTTGGACGTTTCACATAAATTTTAATCAAACGTCATTGTAAATCAAAGTTTGAAACCAAGAGAACAAAACTATAAAATCATAATACGTTCTGATTCTGAATAATTGTGATTGTGTGAATTCAGACAGTGATGAAGAATTTATGAATTCTCCACCAGACTTGGAAGAAGAAGCTATCAATGTTTCTCTTAATTTTTTACCCACAAAATCAAGACTTCGGTGCGAAAAGTGATATGAATTATTTAACAACTCAAAAAGAGTAAGAAAAGATGTTTGTTATGTTTTTGTAATGAAACTAGTTCTGTGTCACACATGCAAAAAATGCTCATTTTCTGATCTTGTAACACTAGTATATTAAAATATAAGTGGATAAAGAGGTATTTCAAACACGCGCGAATTAGAGCAAGTGTTTGAAAGATCAGTTATCCACGAATACTTTACGTTATTTTTTCAATTGGTGCACTTTGAAATCATAAATACTGATTTCATTATTACAAATAATGGAAATAAGAACTTATAATGTAAAATGGTTGAATTTGTGATGTGACATCAATATACCTTTCGTTAATGTTTGAATAAAAGTTTTTGATTTGTTCGTAATATTTCATTTCATTTACGTTACGAGGTATTCCTGTCAGATCAATAATCATAACATTGTCATTGTCAGTAAAAAGGGGCACCAATTGAAAAAAAATATACTAATACGTCCGTTTATTATTTTTTTCAATTGGTGCTCCTTTTTACCTATTTAAAGCACGCCACAGCGTGTGCAAATCGAACTTTCAAAAACGCGCGTTTTTTAAAGTTACCATGGATACATCAACAACTCGAGAACAGTGAAGTCTGAATTACAATGTTATGATTATTGATCTGACAGGAGTACCTTGTAATGTCAAATGAAATATTACAAACAAATGAAAAACTTTTATTCAAACATTAACGAAAGGTATACTGATGTCACATCATGAATTCAACCATTTTACATTATAAGTTCTTATTTCCATTATTTGTAATATTGAAACCAGTATTTATGATTTCAAAGTGAACCAATTGAAAAAAATAACGTAAAGTATTCGTGGATAACTGATCTTTCAAACATTTGCTCTATTTCGAGCACTCCAGCTGCGCCGTGGTGCTCGAAAAATCGCGCGTGTTTGACAGACCTTTTTATCCACTTATACTTTAATCTATATTAGGTTGCTACCTTTGCGATAGTTATGTTAACAATATCACGTAGATCGTTCGTTTTGGTTCAAACACTAAATGTCATGAAATGTCATTTAACAATGACAGATACTTATTTATAAATTTTTCATTCTCATATTAGCTTCAATTCAGTTTTCGAAAAAATATTGTTTGCATCTCGAATGCGAGATACTTTTACGTTCTCGAATGGTAATCGTAAAAGTATCTCGTATTTGAGATGCAAACAACATTTTTCGAAAACTGCATTAAAACTAAAAATATCTATATTTATGATCTAGAAAGCAAAATACGTTCTAGAACGTAAATGTTAAATAGTGTGTCATATGTTGAGAATTGATTTGTGAATTTATTGATTAATATTCTTATGAAACTCTTTGAATTGGGTTTAGGCAACTTCGTACTGTTTTGATGATTCTTGGGAGATTAATTGTGAAACCGCACTGTGCCACTTCCAATAGGTACTTTTGGTAAATGCTTATATTCACTGTCTGTTCTGACTAAACAGTTTACTTACAATGAATTTATATCTGTGACACTATGAATTATTACGTCGCTGCCGTTCTGATAGTTATGCAAAACAATACCACCTAGATCGTCTTGGTTCAAATACAAAATGTCAATTGACAATGACACAGGGCGAGTTGTATTTTCTTGCATTGGGATTGCCAATGAATTGATATTCCAAAAAATTATAGGTTGTTAATCACACCACGAATTATATTTAGGACAACAATATATTGATTTGGAATAAAGAAAAATCGTGTCACCTGGTAATTGATGCTTTACTTCTAGCCGTATTCAACGGAATACTCTTTTCCACGGCCTCATCTATATGATACCAATGGACATTTGTCCCCAACGATCGCTCATATTGATAAATAAAGAACTAGTCAAAACACATAAATTTGACGTTTATAATTTAAATCATTATTTTCACTTGACAGATAGTGAAACAAAAACTAAGCAGGTTTATCACCGTGAAAATACAGAGACAAGCTATATTTTCACTGTAGTTCCGATTCTATTGGCTGAATTTTAAAATTTGAAATCCACTGATTGGTTGTTAAGCAAGAAAATATATTGTCGAAAATATATTGTTTGCATCTCGAATACGAAATACTTTTGCGTTCTCGAATGAAACTCGGAAAGATAAATTCTATTCATTAACGCGAAAGTATCATTTCGCAGTGTAGATATAATAATCCAATGAACAAAATGAGACAAACAAAACGGGTGACCTTACAAACGGTCCGGTAGTTCTAAATTTTTAATGTTGTCTAGGATGGTTATTGAGTGTTTAAAATGCAAAATGCATAATCCCCCCCCCTCCGCGCCCACCACCATATTGAAAAAAAAAACGAATAAAATCGTCACTTCAGATTTTCGCTTATATCTTCGTTTTAGTGCCTTTCAGCTACATAAAAGTATTCTTCAAAGTTGTAGAAAATTAAAATTCCTATGATTAACGTTTTAAATTTTGCTTCTAAGACTGACAGTTGCGGAGATATGTACTTTTCAAAAAAATAAAAAAATCGTATCAACTTCTAACTTTAGAACGCTGTATGTAATTCAGTTATGACCCATTCTAGGACAACAAGTATCAGAATAAAATTTTTAGGGAATTTAATTACCTATAAAATGCATGTACATTCTTTCTAACCAACCCTACTACGGAATTTTTTGTGAATTTTCGGATATTGCAAAATTTTCCTGGCTTCCGGTCTCATTATTTTTGTACGGCAGTAGGTTCTGGGAGATTATTATTCCATAATCTACCAACGTGAGTTATGCCGTAAAAGAATATATTTTGTCCGAAAAGATCATTTTTAGATGAAAAATTATTATTATTATTATAGTCAAATGCACCACTGAAAATTGACGGCATAGTGCCTATATAAAGTTATTCTTTCATATATAGCAGTATCGTTCTGAATATGTTT